>JACXGM010035189.1:0-11753 GCA_016801145.1 Umbra pygmaea | reverse complement strand
ATATTTTAGATGGGCTTAACAGCAAGGTTTCAGAGTGGTTAAGGTTAGGATAAGGTTTATGGATGTAATAATATAGAATAAAAATCGCCTGTCTGTATCACGCTGCAATCTAGACACAGAAAACTAGGGTCCTGAAACTGCGGTCCTAGAACTGCGGTCCTAAAACTGCAGCCTCCGGTTGTGCAGGAATACCCTTCTCCCGAAAACGGACCTTTTCACTGACGTAATGACGCAATGACGTGCACTTGCTAGCCTGTTCCATTACGTTCCATTTACATGTTTTCCGAATACTAAGAAGGAGTATCGCCTAGCCTCTGAAGGACCTGACTTGGAAGGATCAGTCCTATCAAGAAAGGATCCTTGACATTGAGAAACAGCTATAGTGTCGCTGAAAGAACACAGGTGCTTCACACTGGATCAGAAACCAGACCATTTTCACCCACGTTGAAGCACCTGAGAAAACAGCTACATCCTGATTACAAATATGTATAAGTTCAGTGTAATAATATTTTTTTTGGCAATGGGATATTTTATTCATAGTCAATGCGGTAAGTTGTGTAGCCTACTATATAGTTACCCCGAGAGCAGAGCGTGATAAAACAAAGGCGGACGGCAGCACAGAGTTGTCGTATTTAACGCGTGGTCCACTGGCGGCCGAGCAGTCCACCGGTGGGTGAGCAGTGTTTTAGACTAAAATTTCGAAATAAAAAAAACAATTTTACATTTCGTTTGTAATACAAACGAAGATCATACGCCTAGAATATAGCCCATTAAGCAATTGATAGACTAACTTAAGATGCTTTACATATTGTAGGTATTTCTGAAAGCATGTTTAGTGAAAACTCAAGTTAGTTCACTCAGATTTTATGGAAACTGGGTTTATGGTTTCAAAAAGTTAGTTCATTCATGCAGGGTTACTGAATCAGTTACCATGGCAATTTTACTTTTTAAAATCTAACCTGCTCATATGCAATCTTTATTCAATTTACCCTGAGTTTTTGATATTCTGAAACTGAAACCGGTCATCTGAATGTGTCGGGCAGGCTGTGTCCTGTCCTTAATCACCCAGTTGAGTTTGAAGCAGAGACGTTTTTTATTTATTTATTTTTTTAATTTAACCTTTATTTAACCAGGTGGGCACGGTTAGAACAATTTCTCATTTAAAACGCCGACCTGGCCAAGATAAAGCAAAAAGTACAGACAGAGTTACATTGCACAGGTACTTGCTATTGTTGCCCGGGCAACAGCCCGTTTGCCCTGCTTGGCGGATCTGCCCCTCTGGAGAAAGAGCCTAAATAAACTTTTTTTGTGGCTGCATCCATATGATAAGCCCATTATTATTAATGAAATAAAATGAAATCGCAATATCATCCAGTTCTGTGTTTATTTTTTTGCCACCATACCGTCAGCATTGCCCTCTGCCCCCAGTCACATGCCATTGTTTGTATTCTCACGCGGGCGCTCTATGGGTGCACTGCGAGTGAAGGAGAGGGAGAACCATAGATATATATCACTAGATACGATGATGTCATAAAGCCCCTATAGATCATAATGGAACAATTTGTTGGCCATTTTACCTAGGAACTGTTTTGAACCAGCAACAATAGGAACAAATGTGAGAAGTGGCATTTTTGTCTTAAAAACTTGTAATTTTTAAAATATTACACCAATAACCACTTTTTGCATAGACAATTGAATACAATCTCAGTATTTTTCAAAATAGTAACAAACCAAACAATTTAAAAGTTTCTTGTTCATTTATAAGTAATTAATAGTATACGTGGTTTCCATTGTGACATTATGAGATTAAAGATTTTAACTTAAATAGACTGCAAATATATATATTTTTAATTTATTTAGCCTTTATTTAACCAGGTGAGCATGTTGAGAAAAGTTTCTCTCGAAACTGCGAACTGGCCAAGATAAAAGTGCCAAGGTGCTGAAAACATGGAGTTACACATGAATTAAATGACAAGAAGTACATAAAATAAAAACAAGAACACAGTGTGCAGATCTTCAGAATTAAACAATTAGGAATTTGTACAGTCAGTGCAACACATGTCAGCATTTGTAGGTAGATATTTGGTAAGTACAGTGGCGTGGCAATATACTATACATTCAATGTGACATAGGGTATGAGAGAGGTAGATTTATGGTAATATGAAGTGGCAGTGCAAAATAACGCTTGAGTCGGTGGCGTAATGATCAAAGGCTGTGGACAAGGAAGTGTGCAAAACATACAATGACAGTTGTGCGAGTGAGAGTGTGCAAAATGCAATAAATGTACAATATGTAATTTTTGGCCGTTAGGGGTCTCTCAATCTAAACAATAACAAAAGATGTACTTTGATGATGTCGGGAAGTAGTGTGGGATCATGGGTTTTGTTATCGTCGTCAATGACAACCTTCCAATATAGCGTCTCCGACAGAAAAAATGTTCATTGACAAAGTAATTGTAATGACTACTCCCAGACCAGTTAGGAAGGATAACAGTGTTTAATAAAATACAAAATATGGAATATGGTAAACGTACTGTACCTAAACAACCAGACAGTCAGACAGGCAGAGGTCCACAAACAAATACAGGCAAAGTTCAAAATCCAGGAAATAAGACAAGCAGAGGTTGGTACACAAAACAGGTACTCAGACAGGCAGAATGATCGGCAACCAGGCAGAACAGATCAAGTTAAGGTACAGAGGATAATCCAAGACAAAATTCGTATTACACTATGCAAGGGTCAGGCCAGAATAACAATCCAAGATCTGTATGCTCAGTAGGAAGAAAAAGGAATTACTTACAATACCTCGCGAGGGGCAATGGTGTGTGTGTGTGTTTTATATACAGACTGGGTGAGAGCAGGTGTACAGAATTTGGGTGATTGAGTCCGAGTTATGGGAATTGTAGTTCTGAGTAGTCTAGGATAGGGAAGCTGTAGTTCTCAGGGAAGGGGAACTGGGGAATGTTACAGAACCCCCCAGCAAAGGCGCAGCTCCTGAGGCGCCAAACAGCAAACACGCCACAGGACACCAGGTGGCAGAAGACCCAGGCTGGAGACCATAGCGGCGGAAACCAGGCCAGCGGAGGCACTCCAGGGCGAAGCACACGAGCAGACCAGGCAGGTGGAGGGAGTCTCGGCGGGCCGGAGGGCGGTGGCAGCAGCAGCGGACCAGAGGGACGAAGCAGCAACGGCGGGCCGGAGGGCGGAGGCAGCAGCAGCAGACCGGAGGGACGAAGCAGCAACGGCGGGCCGGGGGGCAGAGGCAGCAGCAGCAGACCGGAGAGACGAAGAAGCAACGGCGGTCCGGAGGACAGAAGCAGCAGCGACGGGCCGGATGGCTGGGTCCGGGCAGGCGGAGGTCCAGCCGAGCAAGGCAGAAGCGAAGGACGAGGCATGGTACGGGAACAATGGAAGGCTCAGGCTCGGGAGTCAGAGCAGGCTCAGGGACAGGGGCAGCCAACGGCACTGGGACAAGGGCAGGCGCTGGGACAAGGGCAGGCTCTGGGACAAGGGCAGGCTCTGGGACAAGGGCAGGCTCCGCGACCGGGAAAGGCTCAGGAAATGGAACAGGCAATGGCACATGGGGCATACACCAGCTCGGGAACTAGGGCAAGCACCGGGACTGAGTCAGGCACTGGCACAGGGACTGGAGGAGTGAGAGCAGGGCAGTAATGTATTGGGAATGTTACAGTAATGTATTGTTAAAAATATTATAACTTTATTCACGTTATGTTTGGCGGTTTCTGGAACTTAGAACAACTTAGAGCATTCAAAGTTTATATGACACCATTGACGGAAGACATAATGAAAAGTCCTGTGTCTTCGAATTATATAAAAAATTGTTCTGGGTTTGAAAGTTGGTGGAAACATTTAGGATAATGTAAGTACACAACTAAGAAATATATATAATATAGGTATAGTGATGTTTGCTTTTTAAATGCAAAGTATGTCTTTTGTTATTGTTTTGGAAAACTACATAATGTACCTTTAACGGCCAAGAAGAGTGGGTGGGGTCAGCATGTACATGGTCTGTCAATAGATTTGATATACCTTTGAAGGTAGTTAAAAGGGACAGTGGAATCAAGCTTCAATGGTTTTTGCAGTGCTTTCCAATCATTAGCAGTGGAGAACTGGAAGGAGAAGCGGACAAAAGATGTGCAGGCTTTTGTGGCAGTTTTTGTCGCAGATTAAGAGAGGGTGTTGCTCTGGAGATTAATGATTTTAGGGAAGGTGGGGTTTTGCCAAGTATACATTTGTAAATAAGATGAAACCAGTGTGTCACCGGGTGTGTAGTGAAGAGTCTAACCAAATCCCTAGGTATTTGTCATTTTCTACATATTCCTGTACAGACCTTTCAAGTGTGGTGATGCTTGTTGGGCAGGCAGGTGCAGAGTGTGATCGGTTGAAGAGCATGCATTTAATTTAGTTAGAATTTAAAAGTAATTGGAGGCCACAGAAGGAATGTTGTATGTTATCAAAGCCTTCTTGGAGGTTTTTTAACACAGTGTCCAACGTTGGGCCAGACGTATAAAGAATGGTGTCGTCTGCATAGAGGTGGATCATAGAGTAATCCTGCAGCAAGAGCGACATCATTGATATATACAGAAAATAAAGCTGGCCCGAGAAAATAAACACTGGGGCACCCCCATAGAGACATTCAGAGGTCTGGAAAGCAGGCCCTCCAATTTAACACACTGGAATCTGTCAGAAACATAATTTGTGAACCAGGCAAGGCAGTCCTTTGAAAAACCCAGATTCTTTAATCTGCCAATGAAGATGTTGTGACTAATAGAGTCGAAGGCCTTGGCCAGGTCAATGAAGACTGTTGCACAGAAGTGCTTTTGGTCAATAGCAATTATGATGTTGTTAAGGACTTTGAGTGTGGCTGAGGTGCACCCGCGACCGGCTCGGAAACCGGATTGCATGTCAGAGCGGCTGCGATGGGATTAAAAATGCGTGACAATTTGTTTATTAATAAGGGTTTTGAAGACCTTTGAGAGGCAGGGCAGGATGGAGGTTGGTCTGTAGCAGGTTGGGTTTAAACTACTGCAGCAGCTTTCCAGTCTTTAGGGATCTCAGATGAGTCAAAGGAGAGGTTGAAAAGGCTGGTGATGGGAGCAGCGATAATTACCATGGACCATATTAAAAATGAAGGGTGTAGATTGTCTAATCCAGCAGATTTGAAGGGGTCAAGATTTTGCAGCTCCCTCAGAACATTGTCTGTCTAAATATGGGTAAAGGAGAGACATGGGGGGCTTTGGCTGGATGCTACAGAGGGTGAAGGGCTGTTAGTTAGGGTTGGGGGTTGCCATATCGAAAGCATGGCCTGCTGTAGCAAAATGCTTATTAAGGTTCTCAACTATGGCTAACTTGTTAGTGGTATTGTCTAGCCTTAGAGCTTTGGGCAGCTGGGCGGAGGTGTTCTACTTCTCCATGGACTTTAGTGTATCCCAGAACTTTTTAGAATTAATGCTACAAGAAGCAAATTTCTGTTTAAAGAAGAAAGCCTTGGCATTTCTAAGGCACATTATTTTAACAGTGTGTGCATTAATCGTTGGATGGCTTTTTCTGTGCTGATGATCGCCGCTACACATCCAAGGGATGGAATAACCAGTCCTCCTCTGTTCTTCTTTGAGAAAAGTTGGTAGGATTTATCATACTCAGGAGCTTCATTGGTGGTGAGGCAGTTCAGACAGGTCTCACAGGACAGCAATGGGCTAGCCTGAGAGGAGACATCAATTCAGCGAAATTAAGTACATTTCTTATTAGGGCTTTATTACAAACAAAATGATACAAACATGAATAAAATGGCATACAAATACTCAACATTACAATCATAACAAATGACTAATACTACAATAAATATAGAAGTATTCTTTTCTCACTACCCAGCAAGAAATGTAAATACAACAGCTCTTTATGACTCTCCAGTAAGCTATTCATCTAATAATAACTAGCTAGCTGCAGTAATTTATCTGAATGGAGCAACCTAGCTAACGTGGTCTGCTGGTAGCTTTGTAGATGCTGGGCAGATAAGTAGGCTGCTGTATACTTTTAGGTATTTAGGTATCGCAAAAAGTTAACCAACATTGCCGTCTGTTGGTTAGTCACAGTAATAACGCTATGTCATTGTCAAAAATGATGTAGCTACGGTGTGCATCATTACAATAATTCATAATAGCGAACTAGCTGAGACCGTTAATTTAAAAAACGAATACTGTAGCTAGAATTCTGATATGGTACAGTACTCAGTTAAAGGCTAGCTATCTTTTTCATTGAATAAATTACTGTAGTATTTATAAATCATTTATTATCAATTTTTCTGTAATACTGATCCATGAAAATTTTAAAAACAAGTCCCTCGTAATTTTGGTCCTTTTCGTGTGTAACGCCCACCCTACCGGGGGATCTGTTCAGCGCTCCTCGTCTCCGGAGTTTTAGATGGACAGGCCATCAGGCTGTACTATATGTTGTTATGTTTTGTTTTGGTGCGTTTACGCACGAAGGTTAGGTTGGCAAGGAATGTCCAGGAAACGTTTTCTTTAGTAATACTCTATGAGCCCTTATGTTATCTACTGTGGTTAGGCTCCTGTTCTTTTAGGGAAGAGTCCTAGTCACATCTATGCTCGTTATCGCACACAGGTGCAAGTTGTTGTACACCCTTACCGGGGTATTTAAACTGGAACTGTAGTCACTTCCTTGTCTGATATTATTTACGGAAACATGTTGTTAAGCACTGCCTGCCTGTTCTCTTCTTTGTTATTGAGTCATTCTGGAGCAAATAAAAGCCTCTTATCACTGCACCTGCTTCCTAACTTATCCATCGTGACATCGTGGAGCAAGTTGCTGCTGCACAATGTGCCACCACCATTACTGTTGTAATGTGAGTCCAATCTCGTGATATATATCTATGGGGAGAACCCTTCCATTTTCATGTGACTTTTTGAAGTTTTGGAGATAATGACAAATGCCCTGTGAATAGTTTAAAAAAACTATATCCACTTGTGTCTCAAATAATGCGCAGCTTCAACTTGTAACATTTGCATTAATGTTGCGCTACCTTGCCAGAACCTGGGGAAAAAGTAAAATACTTTTACCAGCTGTATTGAAATAACGGTTGGTAAGGCTCTTTATAACATGTTTTAATTGTTCTTTATACAATATATGTATAGATATACAAACAAATATTATGTATGGCACCAATTCATAACAAAAATCTACCAGAATCATTGAGTGAACCTACAAGCTGTTTCTCAATGTCAAGGATCCTTCCTTGGTAGGATTGATCCTTCCAAGTCAGGTCCTTCGGAGGCTAGGCGAGACTCCTTAGCATTCAGAGAACACGTAAAATGGAACGTAATGGAACAGGCTAGCAAGTGCAGTGACCCTTGTCACTCTCCCATTCATTTCACTGTAAGACATAATTTAACATGCAGATTCTGCTTTTATGTCTTACAGTGAAATTAATGGGAGAGGACAAGGGTCCCTGATTTAGTGTTTCTTGGCCATACAGCATCACGTGCCCTGGGATTTGAGACTATATTTGGATAGAGTACATCCTACTGAACAGTTGTCCATAGTCCATGTTTTGGCCCAAGCGATAGTTTCGTTTTTATAAAGCAGAATCTGCATGTTAAATGATGTCTTACAGTGAAATGAATGGGAGAGTGACGAGGGTCCCTGATTTAGTGTTTCTTGGCCATACAGCATCAATTGCCCTGGGATTTGAGACTATATTTGGATAAAATACATCCTACTGAACAGTTGTCCATAGTCCATGTTTTGGCCCAAGCGATAGTTTCGTTTTTATGAGACATTATATTTAATAAAATTTAGTGTACAGCATATATCTTTTACAATTGTTATTAAAAACATGTTTTTTTCCCATCAAACTATTTTAATAGTTCCTTAAAACATTATGAAATTTGATTTGATTATAATTCACTAGCTTTAAAATGAATTTACTATCATTATTTCATGCATTGGAATGAGCGCTATTATTTTGAAAAACAAAATCTGCGTTAGTGTCGCTAGCATAATATAGTGTCGCTGAAAGAACGGTAATCTAATGTGTGAAGCTAGCTTCTTTAGTGAGCCAGCATTTTATTAGTGGTCTGTCGGGGTTCTCCCAGGCTAAGCCAATCCTAGTACCGCCTTCAGAATAATAGCGCTTGATTCAACTCGATAAACATTGCCTAACAACAAAGGAAACATTACACATATCGAAAATATGCCAATAAACTCAATTAGAATAGTGTGACATATTTACTAACTTATACTATTTTAACAAGACCATTTACATTTGCAATCTGGATCGCTTAAATATAAAATAAATACACAGAGTCCTATGGAATGCTACATTAAGGATTCTAGTAGTAAATGTGCATATGGCATAAATACTGGACTGTACAACGAAAGCTGAAAGATGTGCACCCCTTAAATGAGGTATCTACTTACTCACTTACACTCACAGAATGCAAATATAAAGAGTTTATTCATTATTATTTTATTTGATCAACTCTTTTTATTTAAATTCAATATTATCTATCTCTTAGCCATATCTTATCTTACTTATCTTAAGTAGGCTAATATTGGATTTCTATTTGCCATGTGTATTTCTAATGCACTGTGATGCTTCACATAATTATGAAACCTTTCTATTGTCAATGACTATACCAATTTTGGATTAAAGATAAATATTTTTGCTAAAATAATTATTATATTACTGATTGATTGACTATTACATTTTAAGTCTCCGGCAAGTATTGCTATCTGTTCATTAATTCAAGATAAATATTGCATTTGTTCATCCATTCCTCCCTCCAACCTCCCCTTCTTTGCCAAAACCCTGGAATGGACGGTAGCCTCTCAACTCAAAAAACACCTGGTCAACAATGACCTGTTTGAACCCCTCCAGTCTGGCTTTTAAAATATTTACATGCTTCCTTTAGGGCAGATTATTAGAAAGCATGGTTTGGGGTTCTACTTTTATGCGGATGATACCCAAATTTATAGCAGGAAAACTAATATCACAGGTATCTCGGGAACACTTTCTGACTGTCTGCAGGAAATTAAATTATGGATGTAACACACTTTTCTTAAATTGAATGGTACCAAGTCAGAGGTTCTATTAGTTGGTACCCCTGCAGCTGCCTGTAATAGTCAAAATTTTAGCTTACACCTTGAAAATAATGTTGTTTTCTCATCATCTCAAGTTCGCAATCTTGGTGTAATTTTTGACCCTCATTTGATACTCGAAGCACATATCAAGAGCATTTCATAATCTGTGTTTTTTTATCTCAGGAATATTGCCAGGATTAGGCCTTTAATTACCTGATGCAGAAAGACTCTTAAAAATAAAGGTGCCAGGAAGAACCAAAAAGGTGGTTTCAAAGCGATGCCATAGAAGAACCTTTTTTTGGTTCCCCAAAGAACCTTTCACTGAAAGTTTCCTTGAAGAACCTATTTTTTCTTAGTGCCATTAAGAAATGTGAAAATAAAGCATTACTGCCCAAAACTAAACATGTTGCCTTTAATGTTACTAATATAAGTTTAAATATATTTTGCAGTCTAATTAACGTAGGAAGCACAAATCTATTTATAGCGGTCAGTGCAGAGATTGTGGCACGCCACCCTAATTAAATCAATATATGGGAAACACAAATTTACTCCAAAAATGTAAGGTCACATGAGATTGATGGTGAAGAACCATTTTATAATCTAAAGTACCTTTTGGCACTACAAAGAACCTTTTGTGCAATGGAAAGGTTCTTTAGATGTTAAAGGTTCTTGTGTGGATCAAGACCACCACGATCCTACCACAGGGTTCTGTCCAGAGGGCGGCTGAACAGCTGGGCTGATGGGCACAGGCAGAGTGACTGGGATGCCACTGGACTCTTTCCACAGATGCACCCAGCCCACCTGCTCCACCTGCAAGACAGAAGACACACAACACATATTCAGGGGACCTTGAAGAGCTGGAAGTGGCAGCAACAGGAGTGGTGTCCTGTGGAGGCTACTGTGGATTACAGGAGGTGAGTGTGAGCTATTAAATTTGTATTGGCTAATGTAATGTAGTTACAGAATGCAATGTAGTTACCTCTTTGTCAAGAACATACTGATGAAAACCTGGAGGCAGTGGCGGGCGGTGCATTTTACACCTAGGCCTTCAATATCTTCCCGAAATTAAAACACATTATAATAACCTCACAATGACATTCTAGGGCTTTTGTATATTTTTTTGTTCACCCAGATGTTTTGCAAACTACCGACATTTGTCTTTCTTCCCTGAAGATGACTTTCAGAGGCTAGGTCCGGGGCGTTCCTCATGCCATTTTCTACAGTTATAGTATGCACCGAATAGCCTAATAACTTGCATCCTTGGTTTGTTCCTGTACTTAAATGTGCGCATTTCCTTGAGGATTCTAATATGTTTTACCTAATATTTTACAAATATTAGGCTACATTAAAATAACAATGAGAAAAACTATTTCGATTTTCGCCATTTGAACTCTACTGGACAACTGCTGAGGAAAATAGTTTTTTTCAATAGCTAACGGTGGCTCTGTCTTTGGAATGATTATGCATTTTAGGCGCATTTAAATTGCTTTTCTTTCTTTTTTAAATAACAATGAAGACAGTTTTACAGCTTTATAAGCATGGTCTCTGAATGACGAAGTAGACTGTCGTTATCATCAATATGAAATATATGCATAGGGCTGAACATTTCCATTGAAACATTTACGTGAATCAGATTTACAACTATGGCCATCTATGGCTAATCTCTAAAGCGCAACGCTTGCATAACGCCATCATAACACTCTTAAATGTGGAGGAAGGATCGACTTGGAGTATCAGGCCTTTTTCACAAGTACAGTACTTATGCCCAGTATCGGGCCGATACCAAGTAAGGGCCTGCTAGTAAAAATATATAAAAATCCATCAAACTCACCAAAGCTGTTCATTATTTGAAAACGAAGTCCGTCCTCCTTTCTCTTTTAAAAAGACTTCTATTATGCGGTTGTACAGCACATCTTTGTGTTAAGTTCCAATAAAAGATCTTGCACAGTGCTGATATATATTTGCCACCAAAGCTACTTCTTCACCTCCATCTGCCATTCTGCTAAAAGTAAAAAATCTAACAATCTAAAAATTGAAAGTTTAAAGAAATCGTAGACGGGTAAGCTAAGGTAGTTCTTGTTCCGATGGCGAACTTTGTTTTACATTTTTTTTGTTGAACTTTATTGAACTGCCCAAGTCAAGTCAAGTCAAGTTTATTTATCATATGCATCGAATAACATACATCATCCTATGCAGAGAAATTCTTTTTGACATGGCACGGCGATTCTATGCAAAACAATAATTACAACAATATAAGAATTTTTAAATAATAATGACAATAGTAATAGTAATACTAAACACTATGTACTAAGCAGTGGTCTGGAAAATGTACAACAGTAGAAGTAGTAGATATTATAGATTGGCATGGAAAAAATTGCTTTTAAAGGTGCATTTGAGTTCTGCTACATCAGATGTAGAGAGCATAAAGTGACCAGAGAGTGCTAGTGCTCAACAGACGATTTGCGATCAGTGTCTGTGTTCCATGTTGAGCAACCGAATGGCCTGTGGGAAGAAACTGTTTGTAAGTCTGGTGGTCTGTGCCTTGATGCTCCGGTAACGTCTACCAGACGGCAGTAGTGAGAAAAGTTCACGGCCTGGGTGGCTGTGGTCTTTGAGGATGTTCTTTGTTTTCCT
>JACXGM010035187.1:0-11736 GCA_016801145.1 Umbra pygmaea | reverse complement strand
AAAATCATTTTCTTTGCCAGATTTCGCTTATCCATGTCGTAAATTCTAAGGGCGAGGCCTCTAATCAATGCAAATTTGTGGGCGTGTTATTTAAATTACGATGGTTTTCAACCGTCTGATTTATCAACAGCCGCTCATTCGTATGCTGGAATTGGAGTGATACGAAAGTTTTGTAAATCACACGTGAGTCTCGTCGTAAGATGATTTCTGCGCTCAGATCTACACTGGTTTCTACGCACGTTTGATAAATGAGGGCCAATGTTTCCATGTGGATGTGAACTCGCGAACACCAAGGTGCAAATCGCGAACTTAGAATCCCGTCCACCATGCACTCATGCCCAAACAAACATTTCCGCTATTGATAAGTGATAGTGCTTCATACATTAATATTTCACGTTACTGCCCTTCTCAGATGTTCATATTTCATTTAATAGAGTTTTACTATTGAGTTCTCTCCAAACGTAATGCATAAGATATAGGGTTGGGAGTATGGAATCCCATAAGGGACTAAATTCAAATCATAAGGCAATTTCAGAAATGCATTATCATTATCATCAAGTGTTATTTGAGACAATATTCAAATTAAAATGCACTAATCCACTTGCATTTGAATTTTCACATAATCATATGGGCGTTTTATGAAAATTTTAAAATTGAAATGGAATAAACGTTTGACAATTAATTTTCAAAGACGCACCCCGCTTTACAAAGGACTATATTCAAATGTTAATGAAAATGTGGAAATTAAAATGCAATGTAAACAATGTAGCCTAATTTCCCATTTGTGCAAGCATTACTTAAGTCTCAGTTTAAAATTAAAATGCACTTTCTAACTATTTGAAAATGGAAATGAAAACGCTATTTGACATTTAATTTTCAAAGACTCGAATGTGCTGTGCACAACATTAAAATGCATTAAGCTAAACAGCACCCCCGGTGAATAGCATTTCAATTTTTAAGGGACAACCGTCAGACCACTCACCAAGGCGAGTCTTCAGTTTAAACGTAACTTCCTTGTTTGGTGACAACCTGGCCCGCTACAGATGGATCAGTGTTTGACTGTCACCAGGTCATGGCTAGAAGGGATAAGGCTCATGTAAAAATGCCGTAACATAGCCTCGTACTTCGGGAACCTGGTGGTGTACCTGCTGGCGTTGTGAAGCTATGGACACTGAACAGGAGTGCATGTGTTGCAAGAAGTGGGACACTAGCAGTGTTTAGTACAGTCTGAAGATTTCCCCTCTCTGATAACAGGGCTGTACTTGAAACTTTTTTCCAGGTTCCAAACATAAATTGGAAGCGGCGACCCATACTGGAGGGACCAGATCAACAATTATCTACTGAGTATGTACACTAGACAAGTTGTTTTTTGTCTTGTATACACTTACAACGTTCTCAATGCTTCGGTTTGCATGTAGTGACCCTCATTATGCTACCACGTAAGTGTGGAGCTATTTGGAGAGTTATAAAATAGCGATTTATTTTGACTTCAACTATGCCCTCACAACTAGCATTGTAAGGTAATTATCAGTTGGCAATAAAACTGGCCGTATCGATTAGCATGTCAACATATCCCTACGAATAGCCGACTCATTACCAATGTGTTGTTGACACCTAGGTTCATTTTGCGCCGGAGTTGTCCTTGCGCCGGTAACCAAGCAGCCCACATCATCTGAGTGTCCAGAAGGTGGTGCCAACATCTCATAAATCAACTGAAAATGCATAAACAGCTACCCAAAATTGTCCATGTACATAACACAATTGTTAATTTCTACTGTCCATGCCATGTTGTGACACCTATAAGTATCCATGTTTATTTAGAACTAAGCAAAATATGAAGTAGCCAGGGGAGTAGAGGCTAAAAGCATGTAAATGCATTTACTTACCTTTTCAATTATTGAATTATCTTCTAACCACTTAATATTTAGTTCCCAGCTATTTTCAATGCTAAAACATTGATATTCTTGATCTAAATTCTAATCACGCCAGCCTCTTAGCCAACGTGTGGAATCACAAATGTTTTCTCCCTGCCCATGCTGTATTTGCCTCAACAGAACATTCATTCACAAATCTGTTCAACAGCAAAATCTGTTCCCCTGAGTGTGAGCTCCAGACTGGCCTTAAATCATACTCCTTCTGGGCAGACCACCAGTGTTGGCAAAGATGCTGATGAGTTTCCCAACAAAAAAAACCTTTTGTAAATGTCTATATTAGCTTCTATTGTAGTTAATCCCTGCGTTGTTTTAGAAATAGAATGACTGATCCAAAACGAATCACACTCTTTCAAAAGGGTAAACAAAATAGTTAGTTCAATTCAGGTAACATGTTTTCAAATATTTTTTAATATGTATAAAATATATGTAAATATATGTAAATATATCAAGCAGTCGCGGGCGGTGCAGTGGCATTTAGGTATGCACTGGCAGTCTGCCAGCAACACTGAAAATGCCTTCAAAGGTGCAATTATCATGCAAACTCTACATGCTAGCAACAAATGTTTATTAGAAAGAGGAGATTTGCCTGCAAATAATCAGTGGTAGATTGTCTATGTGGGTTCATTGGAGCCGGAGATATCACACCTCAACATTTTTAGACTGTCTTTGTTTCACTAAAAACATTACTGACAGGAATTAGGAAGTGAAAATGACAAACTAACAACTCTGCAATGATGTAGGACATCATCCTGCACAAAACCAACAATTTCTGGAAGGGATAAATACTGGATTTTAAGAAACGTATAGGAAAATAGTGAGGGAAAAAACGTCTAAAACTTTGATGCGTGATATCTCTGGCTCTGATGAACCCACATAGACAATCTGCCACTTATTATTTGCAGCCGAATCTTTCCAACAGTAAAAACCATTAGTTGCTAGCATCGGGTTTCGGAGAATAACATTTGACAGGCTTTTATTTTGAGGATTTCTCCTGTGTCAAGAAGGGCAACAAAGAAGCCACTTCTTTCGAGGAAAAACTTTAGGTACAGACTGATATTCTGGAAAAGGTACAAGGATTAGAATGCTGAATCCTCTTTCCGAATCCACTTTTGTTTGGGCATCCCGGAGAAGACAAAAAGACAAGGTGAGTGCTACCATCAGTCCTGTGTCATGTCAACAGTAAAGCATCCTGAGACCATTCATGTGTGGGGTTGCTTTATCAGCCAAGGGAGTGGGCTCACTCACAATTTTTCCTAAGAACACAGCCATGAATAAAGAATGGTACCAACACATCCTGCGAGAGCATCTTCTCCCAACCATCCAACAGTTTGATGATAATCAAAGCCTTTTCCAGCCTGATGGAGCACCTTGCCATAAGGAAAAAGCAATAACTAAGTGGCTCAGGGAACAAAACATTGAAATTGTGGGTCCATGGCCAGGAAAATCCCCAGACGTTAATCCCATTGAGAACTTGTGGTTGATCCTCAGGAGGCTGGTAGAAAAACAAAAACCCACAAATTCTGACGAACTCCAAGCATTGATCGAGCAAGAAAGGGCTGCCATCAGTCAAGATGTGGCCCAGAAGTTAATTGACAGCATGCCAGGGCAGATTCCAGAGGTCTTGAAAAAGAAGGGTCAACACTGCAAATATTGACACTTTGCATAAACTTAATGTAATTGTCAATAAAAGCCTTTGACACTTATGGAATGCTTGTAATTATACTTCAGTGTACCATAGTAACTACTGACATAAAGATCTAAGAACAATGAAGCCGTATACTTTGTGGAGACACATACCTGTGTCATTATGAAGACTTTTGATCATGACTGTAGGCACATTGTTTTTTCTCCCCTTCCAGTTGGACTTTGTTAAATTCAAACTGACCTACATTGTCGCCAGCTCCACAAGTCCTTGGACAGATGTGGGATGGTGAAGGTCACCCATATGGTTCAATAGGGTTGGGGAACAAGTGAATAGACAAAGTATGGTGAATTGTCGAAACTGATTGTTAGTATTTATCAAGATTTGTATGTTTAATTGATGTGTGAATAACAAAGGGATATAATTGATAAGTTTAGTGCATGCTGTACCATATCCTCTGATCAGAGGGGCCGGTGAAACTTAATTGAGGAGGCCTCATATTAAGGGACGAAATGAGATAAATAGAATGGTATCTAACACTGGGTTTAATGTTTAATTCCATTCTGTTTGCTCTAGTCCAGACATTAATGTGAGCCCATCCTCTTCAATCGAGGTTCACCGGACTCCACTGAGGTGGTACAACATATCCCATGGTAATACAGGGCAATACATACATGCATTGCACAGTGGTTTGAGTCACTGCCTTGCAGCATGTGTGTCACAGTGGCCAGTGTTCATATCCTGGGTATGGCATTTCGACGATGGAGCGTAGGGCAGGCACAATAGGTATATTGAAAGATCATGTTCTTTGCATTGTTTTTCCAAAACAAAAAACAGTGACCTTCTTAGACAGATCGCTCTTGGACACAAAAGGCGGGTAGAGTGCCTAAGGGGGCTACAGTATGTCAAGTCTTATGCAAAACTGCATGTGCTCTAGCTGTTTTGCTTTTGTATTTCTCATAACTCTATTGTAACTGATACACGGCTGATTTACTCAGTGTGACCCTAATAATTGCTTAACATATACATTGGGAAATTAAATGCTAATGATGTCCTAGGAGACTTGATAGTACACTGTCTGCATCATGGAGAATCTAGTTTTTTTTCTAGGCTTCTTCTTGACAGTTTAATGTCACACAGGCCTTGTTCGAGGAAAGTTATGCTCTGAGCCCTTTATTTACTCCCTAGCTTGTTAGTTTCCTGGCAGTACTGATTATGATGTGTTGGCCTGCCCATTAGCAGAATGATGCTGTTGAAAGGTCATATGAAGGTGGGCTTAGTGAGGAAACAGAATTATCTTTGGCATTCTCTTTTTGTTTGGACTGTTTTCTTGCATATTTTCAAACCCTAAATTAGCATTTTCAGTTTCCTTCAATTATAAATGTAACTATCTATTTTACTGTGCTCTTCTTCTGATTGATCTAATAATTAGTATGGAAATGGGGCTTCTGTCAGGAGAAAAGGCCACCTTGCATCATTAAATTGTTTCTGCAGTTTATTTTTCAGTATGGATGGACAATAATGAAATAATTTGTGTTATAATTTGATAGTACTTTAACTTATAGAAATAGTCAAGTATCAGGAACACTTAGCACAATTCATGTGCTTAATCAGTAACAATTAGCAAAATACCTCTATACTAACTAAAATGTTCTATGCAATGTAATGTTGTGGCTATTATCAAACTCATACTATATATATCATCCTATATATGGTGGCTTGTGGGAGCGGGAATGAGTATCGCTGAGTATTATTGTCCTACCGGTATTTTAGTCAATGCGGCTCTATGTTTTACTCAGCCAAGTGTAGTTTGTAGTAACATACAGGTGCCAACAGATGGCAGTAGCTACATTGGAAGTAACATGGGTCACATTCAATGCAAGCGACTGAATTTTCAACAACTTATTGGAATAGTTAAGAAGAAGAAATTTTGAGATTGCATTAACAACATAATGCAGTAGGCCAAACTTTAAAAGGGCAAACTGGAACAAGGAGTGACACTAGAATATAGCCGATTATACTAATTAAACAGAGGGAATTAGAAATATAGGCCTGCCTCTAACAAAAAAGCATGCTTCAAATAAAAGCCTGTTAACTTCTGCAGTTGAGGTAAATAAAGGCCCCAGATTTAATTTGAGTAATTATGGTATAGATCAAATAATGAACAGTAGAGGTATATCTCACTAAATACACTAGCAGAGATGGAACTGAACTTGGCACAAACACCACATACATACATACATACATACATTGAATGACAAAAAACAAGCAGACAGTGGGATATTATAAACATTCACAGTTGATGGGATGTAAACCTGATGTGCATGATTACAGACAAGACAATCCTTTGGTTGATGAAGGGAAATTAGTCCAGGGTAGACTGAGAGCGGAGTGGATACGGTGGGGTATGGAACCACCAACATTTTTAATTTTACTGCAGGATTATATTGCTGTTCTATTAAATTGTCAAATTAAAATATTATATGTGGAGAAAAAAAATTACATGTGGAAATCTGAATGGCAGAAATAAAATAATGTTAGCTGAAATGCCACCATACCTACAGCTATTGGTGATTCATCGCTAAAGGCCATCCAAATACTTTGTATGGTGAAAGTTCAACATGTTTAAGTGGATTTGTTATCCTATGAAATTGGCATCACTTAAACACTTTAATCATTCAAATGAGAATATTTTGTGTCCCATTTCAAAGATATTTTACCAAACCTGAATTTATTTACCTTCAGAACGAGGCAGCGCCAGGGTCGTGCTCCAGACGGGGAGCTCCTGGGTTTGGACCCCCTCCCTGGATGGGTTCCTGCGGCCCTCCCTCCCTTCTCAATGCTTGATGGTGGCATCGGGGTCACCGTCTTGGGGAGGTATTGCATGGCTGGAGCCACGTCCATGCATCTCAGCTACAGCCTCCATTTTGTATTATGAGCGGATTTTTGTTTTCCCTGACTTTTACTCACATGAATTTGCTATCCAATAGATCACCATCAATCTCCTGCAGCTGCATCCATTTTCAGTCATTAGTGTGTTATTTACAGTAAATGGTGTCAGATGGCTTGGTGGTTAGGGTGTAAGACTTGTAATCAGAAGGTTTGCTGGTTCGATTCTCGACTGTGCAAATGTCATTGTGTCCTTCGGCAAGGCACTTAACCCTAAGTTGCTCCAGGGGCATGTCCCTGTACTTAATGTAAGTCCATCTGCTATATGACTAAAATATAAATGGTGACAGCTATTTTGATTATTTGATGGCAACATTTAAAGGCCATGTAATCCTGGTTTAATTCACCAATTTGGAAATAGAAAGTAACTGCATTTGTTTAACTAGAAACAATGAAGAACTGCCCATAGTTAATAATCTTTATCACATAATGAACTGTTTTTTATTTGGGGCCAAATTTAAATATATTCTAAAATGAACTATAGAAAATCAAGCAATTTATCGCAATGACATACTTTTAATCAGTTAAAAGCACTAATTTAAACCTTTCTGTTCTCTCAGGTACTTGTTGAGTGTTATCTGATTGTTACCTATTCTTGGGTGCAATGCTATGGTCTTTATGGTCCTGTAAGGGTATTTGTATGATATTGTGTCTTTGCACCTCAGTTGGACCCTTTGTTTTTGTCAAGTTTTTGTTTGTTAAACCATTCAGTCCTTTGAACTATGCTATTGCTTCCAGCTCATTATTACCAACCAAGATGCTGTGTTACAGAAAGGGTTTCTTACTAGCATTAGTATGTTGAACCATACAAAAACCTTTCTTAACATTTGAATAATTTAAAAACTCTCATTTAGATTGCACAATGATTCGCTACACTGTTCAGTGCTTGTTTTGCTATTATAACATGAATTGAGTGAACTGTTTAAAATAGAAACAAAGAAACAAAGAAATAATGAGATTTTGCTTCAGCATCGTTTGTCAGTGTGCTCACACCAAAATGTCTTCTGTTAATCAATAGAATCCTGCAATTTACACTGTGCTTTTCTATGCACACAAAATCTTCTTGGGTGCATTCATGACATGAATCAATATCTTTCCAGTATTACTGCCTACATATTGCGTCTTTAAAAAAAAATGTTTAAGTTAGTATTCATAAAATAATCGCTTTGGATTCTCTGGAAAATATCAAGTAAAGTTTTATTGAAATCAAAAGTGGTGCGCTCAAAATATTTATAGAAATCAATTGAAAGTGCCCAAAATGAGACTGTTAAAACCAAACACAAATTGACAACTGCTGTGGTCTGCCTATCATTTCAAAGTGTCCTAACACTCTGTCACAACCCTGGGAAATTGAAGGCGATTTTTGGCTTTGCCTCCTCTAAAATTGTGTTAAGGTGATGTATGTCCACTTACTGTAGCAGTGACTTAATACGCACAGTGCATACTCTATTCCGTTTATAGAGCAGTAACTTGTCAACTTACATGTTCTTTTCTAGATTAAACTTCATAACTTCATAGTTCATAGCATCTCATTCTGTAGTGTCAGATCTTTAGGTAAAAATATGAAAGAGCCATGTTGTTTAAGTATATCTGATCAAATAAATGTTAAATGTGTGTATATATATATATATATATATATTCATATATATATATATATATATATATATATATATATATATATATATTTACCTTTTAGTCATTTAGTAGACACTCTTATCCAAAGCAGCTGACCGTAGAATCAGACTGCCAACCTTCTGACTACAAGTCTGACTAACCTAACCAGTGAGTCAACGCTGCTCTAATTTAAATGATACCTGCGGATGTAACACACATGTATGCCTTAGTCCCAAGCCGAATGTACAATGCTGTAAACGAATCGTTGTGGGATGGGTGAAGGCGACAGAATGAGAATGGGATGGATCGCCGGGAGCAGAGGTGACTGGGGTAATGTGTACCTCAGCAGTTTCTGCTGTGCAACTCGCTTGTCTTCCACTGACCCCCAACCTTGTCTGTCCAAACCTCATATCTGCTGGCCTCCAGATTGTCCCTGAAATGTCTTACCCTGTACGCACCAGTCCACAGCTCTAACTCTGTGAGGATTTTAACAATTTCCAAGGTTCCTAAACTTGCTGTGTTAATAGTTTTTTTTCTACAAACTCTTTGGCAGGAAACATGCATTGAGTGTATTTTGTGTGCACATAATTTGTGTGTTTTTGTGCAATTGGTCAATGAATTGATTAACGGTCTGGATACCACATAATTGTCAGACAGGTAAGGTTAAGAATTGAATTCCAGAGTCATCCTTATAGACAGACAGATAGAGTAGATTAGGAAAGAAATGTATGCAGTGATGAAATAGGGGGAGAAAGAGAGATGTTTAGCATACTGTGATTTTGTGACAGCCTCTTGATGGTTCTCATATCTCAAGGCTGTTATTTAGATGTGATTGTATTTTTCCTCCTGGATTAGTCCTGGCTGAGTGACTGTGAATCTTTTACAGCAACCATACATCTCAGAATTTCTCCCAAATTACGTTCTCAGGAAACTATTGTAAAAACCTGAATTACGTTATATGCCAACATATTTTAAGTGTTTTTACGTTTCAACTGCACGTTTCATTATTAGGCTATATTTGTACTTATATTACGTTGCCCCTGCACATTTCGTTTAGCGGATTTATGCAAGAACATTCCACACATTCCATACATTCCATAGCATTCAAAATTATATTGCAACATTCACAGTTAATGTTAGGTGGGAGGATACTAATGGTTAAGGTTAGGCATGAGTTACTAACGGTTAGGGTTAGATATGACGTTACTGAGTGTCACGTCTCCCCTTGTAAAGATGAAGAGACAGGCGCGAAGGTTCCAATAATCCAAAGAGACTTTATTGTACTCAAAATAATATAGCCTTGTGGGGCAAACAAAAATACGTAGAACATATCACACGGAGACGCCACAGGAAACATTAACCGACAAGAGACAAGGGGAGAACACCATGCTAAATACAATGACAACTAATTACCAATACATTCCACCTGTGACTAAACCATGATGCAACCCATTACCAGAACTAGACACAAGAGGGAGACAAAACACATACAGGGGAATCACAAAGACCATACATCAACCTATTCCCCGTGAACACCCAGCCCACCTACAGGGCTGGATGTGACACTGAGGTTAAGGTGCCAGCAGCAAAGAGTCCTGTATTGCCCTGCTGGTTTGCTTCTAAAGCTAAGCAGGGTTGGGCCTGGTTAGTCCCTGGATGGGAGACCAGTGCTACTGGAAGTGGTGTTGGAGGGCCAGTAGGGGGCACTCTTCTTCTTGGTCTAAAGATCAATCCCAATGCCCCAGGGCAGTGACGGGGACATCTGCCCTGCTTAGGGTGCCGTCTTTCGGATGGGATGTTAAATGGGTGTCCTGACTTTCTGTGGTCATTAAAAATCCCATGGCACTTATCGTAGGAGTAGGGGTGTTAACCCCGGTGTCATGGCCAAATTCCTAACCAGGCCTCACCTCAATCACGGCCACCTAATAATCCCCCTCTTTCCAAATTGGCATATATAACTACTCATCTCTCCACCTGATAGCTGATGTGTGGTGAGCATTCTGGCGCAAAATGGCTGCCGTGCATCACCCAGGTGGGTGCTACACATTGGTGGTGGATGAGGCGGGCTTTCCCCCTCACTGTGTAAAGCGCTTAGGGTTCTTGAAAAGCGCTATATAAGCTGAACAAATTGTTATTATTAATTAAGGTTAGGATTAAGTGTAGGGTTAACATTACAAAAAACAACAATCGCCTGTCTGCATCACGCACGCAATGTAGAACAAAACACGCACAAAGTGGCGGGCTGGATTTGATCTTGTAGTCGCAGATTTATACGCCCGTCTACCATCCCCGGCCTCCACCCTAGCAAAAACTACGCTGTTTACATGCTACGTCATGATCTTCATATGTTCATATTTAAAGTTATTCGAGTGTTATATTTAGTTCCCTACAAACGTAATTGACACTCACATACGTTCATATTTCACATATTTAGGTTTTACAAAATAGTTCCCTCCGAACGTATTTCATGTGATTTTGGGCTCTTTTACAGCTACATGGCAAAATATATTTTTTGAAATTGTAACCAACACTCAAACAAGGCTTATCACTGATGGAGAGTCAGATGTGAGAGGGAAGGTCATGGTCACTAGACACTTGGCCACACTAGAAGGGATCTGTGTTTCTCCAAGTACAATACCATTTTCCCATATTCACTTTCAGGACCAATTGCTCATGTTCCTATGGTAACCTCATTTAAGCTGACCCCTACCAACTTGTTTGTAACTTATAAAATTTTAGCTACTCTAACACTGGATGTTCTTTGGACTTCCTCTTTGTTCTTGTTTTTAAGCACACAGATTCAGTGAAAATCGATCTGACATATTACAAATTATGAACGCACATATTTGTAAACAAGGACATGAGCCATAGTCCCTTTATAAATGTATTTGTAGAAGACATGAATTATTTTCATATTAGTTGTTGGAAAAATGTGAACAATATGTGAAATGTGGCATCTGAAGTATCTGATTTAAGCATGTGCGTGTTTGACTGTGCTTCTTGTGTGTGTGTGTGTGTGTGTGTTTGACTGGAATGTGCTTCTTTTAAACACTGAATAGAATATGGTTTCTTGTTCTATCCAGAGACAAATGACTGTCAGCGGGAGACAGACAAGCCAGACAGACAGTGTTAGATAAGGATTGCTTTGTTGTATGACAGAATACATCTTTGTCAGTGAAGAGATACCAGAGTCTTGAATTTGAACCCTGAAAACGTGTCCTACATTATTAAGTGGATAAACTTCAACTTACAGTGTATTTGTGGGCTGTATCATTGTTTCATTGTAATACTTTACAATGAGCTTTATCTGTCGAGTGCTGCCATTCATAATCTAAAAAAGGAGAAGCATATGTAACATTGTGATAGCTAAATCAAAGGCGTTTGATAAAAATGTTCCATACACATTGGCCCTCATTTATCAAACGTGCGTAGAAACCAGTGTAGATCTGAGCGCAGAAATCATCTTACGACGAGACTCACGTGTGATTTACAAAACTTTCGTATCACTCCAATTCCAGCGTACGAATGAGCGGCTGTTGATAAATCAGACGGTTGAAAACCATCGTAATTTAAATAACACGCCCACAAATTTGCATT
>JACXGM010035186.1:0-11756 GCA_016801145.1 Umbra pygmaea | reverse complement strand
TTCTTGCGGGCTACAGCTAAACTCTGGCACTTCTGGTGGTCCTCCAGGAGAAGTTTGGGAACCGCTAATGTCTAACACAAACCACAAGTAATGCGAGTTCAACATTTTAATTAAACACATGAACAATTTCACACTGATAGTTCATCCAGAGCATCAGCAGTAGCCGCAGTATTTCCATTGAAGAGCTGGATCTGTCTGTCTTCGTCTTGCAGGAGCTATTCCATAATGTGACAGCAGGCTATTAGGTGATATTGTCTACAAAAAAACAGAAAGGACAACGTTACAGAGAACTGTATTCAAAGATTCCATTCTGTTTCATTCTATTGTGATCAGTGTTTGGAACATTACTTAGTTAAAAATAATTAGTTATCGTCACTCACTACTTGTTCCAAAAGGTAACGTGAGTTAGTAACAGAATTACTCTATAATGACATTAACTCGTTACCAGGGTAAGTACCTATTTGCGTTACTGTTAAAAAAGTTGATGTGTTGAGACGCTTCATAATTACAGTTGCTTAAAATGGATGTCAATAAAGTCTTCGCTCCTGCACATAATTCGACACATTACATGCACATTCTTGCCTTTGACCACAATAAATTTGAAGCTTATATATCCACCTTGAAAATGCCAACTTTTCATCGGATTGCTCCTAACTCGCCTTCATTGAATCTCTGTTTAGCTTTTGTTTGTGTGTGTGTGTGTGTGGCGCGTGTACTGGCGTGTGTGTAAAAACACGATTGGCTACCATTAAACATGACTAGTCAATAATCGTAATCCTAATCTTTTATTAACCCACCTCCACACTAGCTGTGAGCCAGGGGTGCGTTCGGTACACGGTTTATTCAATCAATGCATATTAACGCACCGAATTTAACGTCCAGTAATGGTAACGGCGTTGTAATGATGGAAAAAGTAATTAGTTATATTACCCCGTTAATGTTAACTAGCATTCCAAACACTGTGATGCATGAGGGAAGCACCAAAACTAAGATTCAAACAAATTATCAATCTATGAACAATTTTTTTAAACATTACCTGCAGATGCTGGTTGCATCTAATTAAAACTACTAGAAATTAGCCTCACTTCACTGATCGGTTGTTTTTCTGCCTGCTCCAGCAGGCGAGGCGACGTGAGGAAGACATTGACAAGGATGGAAAATCTGGCAAGCTAACATGTCCTAAAACCACTGAAATAATAATCAAGATTATTTTGTACATTACAATTAAGCTAAGGGTGGAACCTATACAAAATGTAAAAAATATCAATATTGACAGGAAACACATTTTCGATCTTTTTTGTTTTATAGGCTACTGTAACTAAGCCAACAAAATTAGTGTGCACGACATCACCAGAAGGGTTCTTGCAGACCGCATCACATAACGATAGCTCAGCTGACTGATGTGAAAAGAAAACAATATACTCACTTTATTCGTCCGTTTCTTCCTGTCGGATTTGTCTGGCGTTTCCAATTCACCGTCGGGACCCTGAAATAATTTTCCAGCACCTGCCTGGACCGAACCACTCAACATGTGAGTCCGCCCAGACACCTCTTCTGCTCCGGTTCCTCCCTGCCTTGGGGCTCGTACAGGTTGCCGGATTAACCGAATACTGTTGTGTATAACTGTAGACTTGAATGTTTGTACTCCATGTGTAACTTCATGGCGCCTTATCTTGGCCAGTTTGCGATTGCAAATGAGAACGTGTTCTCAATCGATTTACCTGATTAATAAACGTGAAATAAAAAAAGCCACGAGCATTGGATTCGCGCACTAGATCTTCAAAATCTTCTTCTGCCATATAATCTTCAAAACTACATTCCTCCATCGTGGTTATCCTACTAAAGTATTACTCAGTTTTCTACACAGAGCAATGCCCTGTTTGATTAGTTTCAAGATGTCTGACACTATTTTCAATTCTGGGAGTGAGGTCCCACCCCCTGAGGGCGGGTTAAAAAATTGTTGAAAACATGCAGAATTGGCGCCGACTACTGGTTGTAGTTTATAGGCACTGGGCAAAAAATCTTCAGATGACGCAAAATGACGCAAAAATCATTTTGTCGTCATTTTGCGTCATCGGATGATTTTTTCCAAGCCACAAAATAGAGAGTTTTCCTGTCTTATGGGGACATGAGGGGGGGGGGGCAGAATAAGTCTAGTAATATTACTGGGTTTCTACTGATACAAAGCTTAATGCTAATCAGTAAAGTACCCCTTTAAATATATTATGTGTGATTTACACAAATATATTGTTTCTCCTGTCAATATGATTTCATTTCTTTCATTCAATGTAATTCCAAGCAAATAATATCTACTAGATTGAATCATGTAGGTCAAGCGAGATTGAGTTAACTTTAAATAACATGAATAATATCTACTAGATTGAATCATGTAGGTCAAGTGAGATTGAGTTTAAATTACATGAATTGTTTTTGCAGTACCTTTTCCATGTGATATTTCCCAGCATGCTCTGCTGTAAGTTGAAATGCTGGAATAGTTGAATTTTTTTGTGTTTTGTATGGATATTGACTAATTAATTCCACCCTTTCTAAACTAATATAAAAGTCATGAATCCTTCAAGATAATCCAATAATTTAATGAAACATGTTTTTGCACCTGTAACTGTAATGACTGTTCAACTTAAATAAGGAATAACATCTTGCTAGCTAAACTGAAACTAGATTCCAAAAAGGAATTCCCTTTACTGTTGCAGGCAGGTGCCTTGCCTGTAGGGTTAAACCATTACGGGTTAAACCATTTTGCTGGTGGTAACACCCTTGAAAGGCAATGAATCCTGGGAAAATTGTACTGGAGGTGTGGCTTAATATAGTACTGTATTAGTTTATGTTACTACAACATATTTCGGTTGGATATCAATTTGCATGGACATTTCTGAGTAGAATGGAAAAGTTAGTTAAAAGAAGTTAGAAGTTAAAATAGGCTAAATTAAGTAATTTTACTTAATCTTACCTAAACATTTTCATGAAATTTAAGTAGATTTACTTCAATTAAGCTTGTTAGTCATGTTGGTTGTACTTAAATAATTGAGTTACTCTGACTATAAAAGAATCACAGAAATTACTCAATAATGGCTACGTTGGAACTATTTAAAAAAGTCCATGCAAAATGTTACCTTATTTTTCAAAGTGAATCCACTATATTTTTTTAGAGTGTACGTTGTTCAGTATTATATTGAAAGCACTTCTTGTTAAACTGTTTACTTTTGTGAGGAAGAAAATACTTCAAGTAGGCTACAGTATTTCTACTAGTTGTTAAATTATGTGATGGTTTTATATTTTTAATTTACAGTTGAAATACAGATGTCACTCGATAAAGTGGGTCAAAAGGGGATGGAGCTGTACCGTGTTATAATGAGGCGCACATCGGCCGAGTGAATTACATTTTATTGGCGTATTATTATAAATGTCTCATCTAAACTGCCTACGGCATATTGAAAATACCTTTTCATATATGAAATACTGCACACCGTCTGAACAGATACTCTCAACTCCACCGAAAACATGAACAATTCCCATGGCTTCGATGGCACAGTGGAGAGAGCTAACGACTTTCGAACGGGCGAGAAGGGCTTGTCTCCAGCTAAAGCCAGGGTTCGTCTTCAGCTTGTAACCATACTGTTGTTAGCCTACATCTAATGACTGTAATAATTTTATTTCAACAAGATTTGTGGCCAGATCAACTTTGATAACTACATACAGTACAGTCAGACTCTGATACTGGCGAAATTCTAATTAATTATTGACTCTGTTAAAAACGTCACCAGATAAGAAACAGTTGTATTGCTTAACCATGTAACGATTGGAACAACAATACCAACGGACTGGTAAATCTGATTCACGTAAATGTTTCAATGGAAATGTAGCTGTATTCCCGCACTATGCATATATTTCATATTGATGATAACGACAGTCTACTTCCTTTACCCACAAGTCTAGCAAGTCAAGTTTTGGAATGATGCTTCGAATGTTAATGTGCATTAACCCAAGCCCTTTCCTTGTTTTAAAATCTGAGGGGCAGTATGGTGTGTGCAAAGGAGGTAGACTGGACAGATTACAAGTGCTTACATTGACAATTGGGTTAATAGGTAAAACATTAAAAAATGGGACAGTAGGCTCACGAACAGCATCAGAACAGACACCAGACGGATTTAAAAGGCACTCTGGAAAATTCACACTTTTTACCTGGTAGCAAGATTCCAGTCATTGACTCAAGGCCATTTTAAAATGCTGGGAAAGCGTCTAACAGTACTTAGATTTAACTCTGCATATACATTGCTTATATGTACAGAAAGCTTAAAATCCCTTGAATTTAGCAAACAATGTTGCTTTTGTTTGAACCATGCGTTCAACACAGGCAATGTTATTTTTTTGTCTAATCGAAGTGCATGTACTGCAACAGCCTTAGAACCAGGCATGTGCACACATTATAGCTAGCATGTCGTTATAGGAAACGTGAGTACTAACAGAAGTATTTTGCAGTGATGTTTTCACATTATTTTCAACTTTGTTGTATGTGCACAAAGTATAGAAACTAGATGTAATCTACTGTAGTTATAATGGCGCTTGGATTTTGGTGTTATGCTGTGTGGCCTTTGTTTGAACCATGCGTTCACAACAGGGGATGTTATTTTTCTCTAATCGATGTATTGTAACGGCCTTAGTTCGAACAAGGGGTTGAACGGTAAACAGAAGTCAAGGTTCGGTTCATACCTCGGTTCAGACATTACGGTTTGGTACGAGTTCGGTACAATGAAGGGAAAAGCTAAACAAAGCTTCATGGTGTCAGAAGTATAAAGGCAAGAGAAGAGCAAAATGGCAAAGTTTAGCCCACCAGAGAGTTTTAGCTTCGATCATCCGACGGAATGGCCAGCGTGGTGGCAGAGGTTTCTACGCTACAGTACTACTACGAAACTGAGCAAAGAGGATAAAGAGGTACAGATTAGCACTTTAATATATGCCTTGGGCACGGAAGCTGAGAACATTTTCAAATCGTTCACATTCGCAGCAGACGAGAGTGGTGAAGATTATGAAACAGTACTTAGGAAGTTTGACAACTATTTTATGCCAAAGAAGAACGTCATACACGACCGGGGATGCTTTTACCAGAGGGTACAAAGACCCGGGGACAAGGCGGAGTGCTAAATCAGAACTCTCTATGAACTCAGTGAGAATTGTGAATTCGGCGCAAGTCGAAATGAACATTTTAGAGATAGACTTGTGGTTGGGATTCGAGACAAAGAGCTTTCGAGGAAGATGCAGCTGATGACAGCACCTACCCTGGAAACTGAGGTGCAGATGATGAGACAAGCAGAGAACGTGGCGCAGCAGATCAGCCAGCAGGAGGGTTAGTCGACGAGCAGCGTGGAAGAGATAGCCTCCAGGCGTACAGCAGATAGGCCCTGGACGAGAGGAACCACAAAAGAGTTGGAGAAAAAAGAAAAGATGAAACAGAAAATTAATGTGGCAGGTGAGGTAAGACTGGTCACAAAGACATTAGAAAATCCCCAGCAGCAGAGGCAGAGTGCAGAAAATGCAAAAGAAAAGGGCACTGGCCGAGAATGTGCAAATCGGAAACTAAGACAAGTGATGGTGAATTGGAAAAGAGAGTTTTTACCTAGGTGCAGTATGCAATAAAAACAAGTCAGAAGAAGCTAAATGGAACGTGTTACTTAAGATAGGTGATACACCAGTTAGTTTTAAGATTGATACGGGAGCGGATGTTACCGTAATGAACACAGCGACATATGAAAACCTGCACCCAAGAGCTCAGCGAGTGTAACGCTAGAGAGTCAAGGAGGATCACTAAATTGCATAGGACATTTCACTGCAGAAGTGGAGTGTAAAAGTAGAAAGTATGACATTACAGTGTATGTGGTTGAGGGAGAACGTGTCAGTAACCTCCTTAGCCGACAGACAGCAGCTGAGATGGAGCTAGTCAAAAGAGTAGAGCAAATAGCAACAGTTTTTGAGGGAAGTGGTACAATGAATACAGAGCCAGTAAAAATACACCTGAAAGAGGGCCATATGCAGTGCATACTGCGCGGGGAGTACCATTACCGTTGCTTCTTAAAGTCAGGGCCGTAGCCAGCTATGAGGTCACCGAGGTCCGGACCTCACTAAAAAAATCAATATATAAAGTTTTTCTAATAAAAATCAATTGGCGTAATATAACTCCATTTTTCAATGGAGACTTATTCTTCCGTTAGATTGTGTTGATTAGAGTGCAAAAAAGTGTGACGAAAAATTAGGTGTAGTATCTTCTTTATTAACATCTTGGATTTCATCCAATCAGAGACATTGTGTTCCGCCGCTTTTCAGTCTTGTTTTGGACCTGATGGATCAATGTGCGCAGTACAAACAGACGGAGTAGTAGAGACTGGACATGGATGTCACATGAGTAAGATACATTTAGATTGGTATATTCTAGTGTTAGAGAAGTGTTGTCTGATTGTGTTTCATATCTATCTTACTCTTTGTTCACCCACGAAAAAGAAGCTAGTGTTTGCTACACTAACCTAACAAACAGCTAACGTTAGCTAAAGTTAACTTGTCAGTATGTCATCATGAATGTTCATTTGAATGTGGACAAAAGTTTATATACTGTTCGTTGACCTACTATCCTAAAGAAATGTCTCTTTATCCATATACAAAAGTATTTTCTAGTCAAACATGGGCAGTTTCTTACATGCAGTGGATCTGACTGAATTGCCCAATTCGATAGGACCCATTATGATTACACCTTTTTCCAACTAGAAAATATATTCAGTAGATTTGAATGTTAGATATTTTATTGCATGGTGTTGATTTTTCCCACTTAGATCTTTCTTACTAGTTAAGTAGAATTATGTTTATGTTTGTTAGTAGAGAGAAAGAAGAGGGAGAACAGGATGGAGGCCACAGGTGTGTGAGAGAGCAGGATAGAGGTGAGTGAACAGAGAGTGAAGACATGGTGAATAGAATGCCCAGAGAAAGATTTTAATTAGGACTCTAATAAATGTCTGAACTGATCTGTATTGTCCACTGAGTGGTGGACACACCAAAATGGTTTCCTCCTTTCTAAACATCCCTACCACCTAGACCAGTGGCTCCCAAATCTCTCCTCAAGTACCCGTAGATGGGCAACAACTTAACTTTAGCTCTGAATTGGTACACCAAATACACTAATCAAAGACTTGTTGATTAGTAGATTAGTTGAATCAGGTGTGCTAACACAGGGGAAGTTCAAATACATGGGCTGGATACAAACAAGAGCTAGCACAAATTAATACATGTATTTACTGATTATCAAGCACTTGTCTCCTTGATTGAGATCAGGACAAAAATAAAATTGTGACACGGCTGCAGGAGAGGTTCAAGAACCAGTGGTTTAGGGAAACGGTGGATACAGGAAATAGGGAGAGGGCAGAGATGAGAGAGAGTGGGATGGAGGAGCCATTGTGAAAGAGAGAGCACTGGAGTCAGATCAGAGAGTGATCAGGTCCCCTTTTTTTTTAAATGGCCCCACAAACTGCCTCTTAGACCAGGCATGTTCAATCCTGGTCTTAAAGAGCTACTGTACTGATTGTTTTCACTCCAACCCTAATTGAGCACACCTGATTGTAATAATTAGCTGGTTGATAAGCTGTATTATCTGCATTTGGAGTGAAAACCTAAAGGATGCTTGGAGCTCTCCAGGACCAGGTTTAGAGACCCTTGTCTTAGACCAAATGTCAATAACTAGTTCTGAGTAGACTGGAACACAGCACGTATTGTTGAAAGAACCTGATTCATTACAGTAATGTTACAATGTTATATTAATTACTGTATAATAGACTGGAATACTGTATATCAAGTGATATTGTAACAAGCTTTTGTCCTTACAGGAATGATAACATTTTACATGAATTATAGGGATGCTATCTTTACAACTAGTTGATACAGGTGGAAGCATATGTTTTTACACATTACACCCTTTTACAGTCAGGACAGTTATTGAGGATATTAAGAAAAGTTTGTTTATTCCTATCTTGAGTACCCTTCTACATTAATTTTGTTTTCTAGTAAGGTGAAACATTTTTGTTATTTTATTGTTAGTACAAAGAGAGGGAGTGGCCACTGTTGAACTGCCGACATTGTTGTTTAGTTTTCAGTGAGTTGGTTTTATCCATGGTGATTATATGCCTTTTATGAATGCATAGCTTGTTTCTTGTTACATTCTCTACATGGCACCTTATTAGATGCATTTACATTAAAAACAATTTAGACCCCTATTTCATGGCATACAGAGAGTCAGTAATCTTAGTAAACTAGTTAAAGAGCAGCCACACTTGTGTTGGTGTTTTAGGTAATTTAACAGCAAATACTTTATTAATTACATGTGCTTTACACATTCCTATTTGGGGCTAACCCCCCCAAACAGCCAAATCATGAAATAAAAATAAAAAATCTGGACCTCACTATTTTCAAAACCCTGGCTACGGCCCTGCCTAAAGTCACAGCAGAACTAAAGAGAATGGAGGAGCAAGGTGTCACACAGCCTACAGATTGGTCTGCACCCATGCACTGTAAGCCCTGATAGGTGAATTCACTTAAAAAATTTGAGGTAACCGATTGCCTTAAAAACGTTAAGTAATGGGTTTTTGAAAACTTGAGTGCATTTAACTTACCTCAAATTTTTTAAGTGAATTCAACTTTTTGGGTTTACAGTGTGGTACCAGTCATAAAGCCCAATGGCAGTGTCAGAATTTGTGTGGGTTTAAAAAAGCTAAATGACAAAATAAAAAGAGAAAGATATATGCTGCCCACTACAGACAAAATACTAGCGAAATTAGCAGGAGCAAGTGTCTTTACGTCATTAGACGCAGCATCAGGATTTTGGCAGATTCCGTTGTGTAACAAAATGCTAACCGCATTTATCACTCCAGTGGGGCACTACTGTTTTAAAGACTCCCATTTGGTATCATCATAGCTCTAGAAATCTTCCAAAGAAAAATTAACGAGTTGTTGATGGATATGGAAGGAGTTGCTGTATACATCGATGACGTGATAGTGTATGGAAAGGATCGCACTGAGCATGACTTACACCTGGGAAACGTACTGAAACAGATGGAAGGTGTAGGCCTCAAATTGAACAAAGAGACGTGTGTGTGTTCAGGAAAGCAGAGTTGAGTTTCCTGGGACATGTAGTGGATGCACAGGGCGTCAGAGCAGACCCTGAAAAGGTATGTGCCATAAGTGACTTGCAAGAGCCAAACAACGTGAATGAGTTGAGAAGGGCATTAGGCCTTATTAACTACATGGGGAAATACATACCAGACTTAGGATCAAAGGGAGGCCCGTTATGAGTTACTCAAAACTGGGAACGCATGGACTTGGGATCAATCACAGAAAAGCGTAATCAAAGCACTTAAAAAGCTCACTCACAAAGGCTCCAGTCCTGGCACATTATGGTCTGAGCAAAGAGACATTAGTATCAGCAGATGCTAGGAGTTACAGCTCGGTGGAGTATTATTGCAAAAACATGATGACAGCTGGAAACCGGTTTCATACTGTTCAAAAAGACTGTCTGACTCGGAAACAAGATACGCCCAGATCGAGAAGGAATGCCTCGCAGGCGTATAGGCTTGTGATAGTTTCCAGACGTACTTAGTGGGCCTGGACACATTTAAATTGATCACAAATCACAAGCCATTAATCCCGCTGATCAATAGTAAAGACTTAGACACTGTGCAAGTAAGATGTCAAAGACTTTTAATGAGACTAATGAGGTTTAATGCGAAAGCAGAGTACGCGCCAGGTAAAAGCCTGGTGGTGGCAGAATAGCCACAGATTTGTGCATGTACAAATCAAAACAATACCTTGTGGTATCTGATTACTATTCACGCTATTTGGAAATACTCCAATTAAAATCCACAAATTCTGAACATGTTATTCTGAGACTAAAATAATTTTTTGCAAGATTTCGCATACCAGAACAAATTATTAGTGACAATGGTCCGCAATTCTCCAGTGATGCCTGGAGAAGCTTTTGTGGTATGGACGATATATTTAACATGTTACATCTAGTCCACAAAATCCGCAAGGTAACAGACACACAAAACGGGCAGTTCAGACAGCGAAACATATTCTGAAACAAGATGACCCATTGGTAGCTCTCGTGCTTTAGAGCTACACCCAATTCCTCTACAGGGGTTAGCCCAGCAGAATTACTCATGGGTAGGAAAAGCCGTACTACTCTACCTACCTTACCCAGGAACCTGAGACCAAAGTCGCCAAACACATCTCGTGTGAGAAATAATGACAGAGCAGCGAAAGAGAAGCATGCCTACTACTTCAACAGAAGGCATGGCACGAAGGACTTACCTGTTCTTAGGCTGGGGGATTCGGTTTTGTTGAAACTAGACAATAAATCTAAATGGACGGAGCCAGCTATGGTTCGAGCAGAAAGCACCACTCCAAGGTCGTATGACGTTGTCAACGATGGGGGGGGGAGAGAAAAGGAGGAATCGCAGGCATCTTAAATTGCTGCCTGAAGGAGTTCTGGGATCCACTGTAACTACAGTGGTGTGTCCTGAACAGTCACCAGAGAATGTTCAACCTTGTAGAGGTTTTCAAAAAAAATTCCGGCGACCCACATTTTCAAAATGACAAACCATCGTGACCCAAATGTCATAAAAATAGGTGTTTGCAAATATACAGTTTTCCTATTGTGGTGTTAAGGGATTTTATAGGACACGTGATGTGATGTAACCCCGGGAGTGATAGGCTTGGGGAGACTGGTAAAAGGCAGTTAAATAAAGTCGGGCTTGGAGGTACATGAGGGAACCCACTCTCCGTGCATTTCTTGAGAGTCATAACTACCTAACTCTACATGGTGTCAGAAGACATCAGTTACTCAAGTCGGGTAAAAACAAGAGGTGTTTTGCCGAATTAATTGGAGAGAACTCACGTGAATTTTAGTCAGTAAGTTTTAAGTTTAGCTAGCTAGCGAAGCTAACGTGACTTGTATTTGACGTTCGCGGCCGACGAGCAGGTAAGCGAAATGGAGCGATTCCAGATTCCCCCACCACCCAAGTTTGACTTCACAAAGCCAGAAGAGTGGCCCAAGTGGATCCGAAGGTTTGAGAGATTCCGGATTGCATCGGGTCTAGAGCTACAGTCGAATGAAAACCAGGTGAACACATTGATTTATACTATGGGGGATGAGGCGGAAGATATTGTATCTTCGTATGACGGAGGAAGAGGCAAGTGTGTATTAGGGCTGTGCCGATACAATGATTTAATGATGAATCGCGATTCTTTTCTTCACGATTTTGTATCAATACTCTGGGCTCTAGAATCGATGTTTGCTCATTTTATTTAATGCGTGGGCTCGGCAACATGTGAGAGAAAAAAGTAATGTGAGTGCAGTACTACGCACAGTCCTGTAGGTGTCAGTAAGCACTAAGCAGCGGGTGAAACCTGCCGCTATCCCCACCCTTACCAAAGAACTCTGGTTTCTAGAAATCAGCCAACTGGTGATGGGACAACCGACTCTTACGCGAGTCGGAGTCTACCGGACGGTTGTTGATTGGCTTACCGAGTTAATAGATTTTGTCACCGGTTCGCGTGCCAACGGGGGGAGGAGACACCCATTTGATTACATTAGACTCAAGCAGTACCCTCGGTTACGGTCTCGTTCAGTAGCCTCTCCTTGTGACAGCCTCTACCATGCAGCCTGCAACATTAACTTAATATAACTACCATGACGTGTAGCTATT
>JACXGM010035185.1:0-11760 GCA_016801145.1 Umbra pygmaea | reverse complement strand
AACTACAAACTTACCATGGCTTCTCTGCAATGACAATTTCCTCCAGACTAGCTCACGACAGATGCGCTGGCTGGCTGCACACAGTTTTCACGTGATTTGCTATGGAATTGTAACACTAGAGGAAGTGGTTTCTCACCAAAAAAAGTATCGGCCATAATCGGCGAGCAAAAATGCCGATTAATAATTATTTTGAAAACTCCTAATCGGCCATAATTAATCGGCCAATCCGATTAATTAGCCGACCTTCTAGTAAATTCACATGTAGCACAAAGCTACTGCATGCTACACTGCTCAGCACATCTGAACGTTGATAGTTAGAATCCAGGATGGTCCAACAATTTTAGGCTATATTGCGTTTTTACCTAAATATGTTTATGTACAATTGAAATCAAGTTTGTATTATGCTTTTAACTTTTATTTTTTACAACTCTGGATACCTAAAGATCTAAATGCATTTACGCTGATGTGTTGTTTAAAAACTGTATTTTGAGAACTGAACAGTGGTATTGTTCACTTGTTTACAAACGTTGGTGTTAGGCATGCTTGCATTTTGTGTTCTGCTACAGGATGATGGGTACATTTTGCCCATAATCCAAGTATACAGACACGTCAGATGAGTCAGTGGTTAGGTAATCGAAATTGTAGTCGGAAGTTTGCTGGTTTGATACACAAATGTCTTTGTGTCCTTGAGCAAGGCACTTCACCTTAAGTTGCTTGATGAAGATGTCCCTGTAGGTCACTGTGGATATGCACATCTGCTAAATTACTCAAATGTAAATGTTAATTAATTGTTCCTCAAGAATCATTGGGAACATTTAACTGATCAAAATATATTTTGTTCTAACTAGAGATGTCTGTTTAAAAGCCCACTATGAAATCTATGTTACAACTGTTTGATCATGTAGGTGATATACTGTGTACAGGCCTCATAATATATTAGTAAATTACTTTCCTCACAGTTTTGAGCTGGAAAAGCTGTGCAGGTTCACCATGTCTGTGAGGAAGAATTACCGACGTGTCCCCTACCACAACTGGAAACACGCTGTAAATGTGGCTCACTGTATGTTTGCCATCCTTCAGAGGACCAAAGTTGTCTTCACTGAGATAGAGGTACGTCAACACTGTCTGTCTGTCTGTCTGTCTGTCTGTCTGTCTGTCTGTCTGTCTGTCTGTCTGTCTGTCTGTCTGTCTGTCTGTCTGTCTGCCTGCCTGCCTGCCTGCCTGCCTGCCTGCCTGCCTGCCTGCCTGCCTGCCTGCCTGTCTGTCTGTCTGTCTGTCTGTCTGTCTGTCTGTCTGTCTGTCTGTCTGTCTGTCTGTGAAACATTGACAAACAGTGTTTCTGTCAATTCAATTCTACATCAATCGGTTTAGGAAGTTCAGTTTACTTCCTTAAGTGACTGAATTGAAATTTGTCCGTGACTGTTTGGAGAACTTTAGCTGGTTTCCATGTATCTCTCTCCCTCACCCTCTCTCCCTCCCTCACCCTCTCTCTCTCCCGCATTCTTTCCGTCTCTTCCCTTGGTGTAGAAGAAGGGTCTGTTGATAGCGTGTCTGTGTCATGATCTGGACCATCGAGGCTACAGTAACACCTACCTCCAGAAGTTTGACCACCCCCTGGCTGCTCTGTACAGCACGTCCACCATGGAGCAGCATCATTTCTCCCAAACTGTTTCCATCCTGCAGGTAGGGCTACCTCTCACACACACGCACGCACGCACGCACGCACGCACGCACGCACACTCACACACACACTCACACACACACTCACACACACACTCACACACTCACTCACTCACTCACTCACACACTCACTCACACACTCACACACACACACACACACACACACACACACTCACACACACACACACACACACACACACACACACACACACACACACACACACACACACACACACACACACACACACATTCAAATAGCTATACACAATAATTAAAACCGGTACAGATGCATGTTCCAGTGCTTCCATAGTTGGCAGGTATATCTGTCATCACTAAGTGCAAGGTTGACTAAAGCAGTTAAAATTGTATTCTTTGACTCTGTTAATCGGCACATGAATCTGTACATAAACTTCCTCATCACAGCATGGAAGGTGGGAACATTACTCGTCACAAACAGATAGCTAGCACTGGTCCATCTTGGACACTTCAACAGGATTCTAAGTGCAACATTGTATGCCACATTTATCTTATTTATCTTTGCTTTCCTACACATCATGCATCCACACACACAGCCCTTTGTGTTCTTAGCTCTCCTTGTAATGTTCTTTTACACACTTAAATAAAAAAATCCAGAAAGGGTTCTTTATTTGTCCCCATAGAGAACCCTTTTAATGGTTCCAAGAAGAACCATTGTTGGTTCTAGTGAGAAGGTTCCCACTGCTGAGACAAGCTGTTAAAACTGTTCTGATTCACAATGTGTACCCCTGAACCCGGTCGTACCAAGTGATCCTTCTTCTGTCCAATATCAGGGACGGGTCAGTACAATTGATAGTTGTTTGTTAATTACAAAATTATTAGATTTGAAACAAATGTAATGTTGATTTAAAGATGCAGTCTGAGACGATGAACAAAATCATATTTCTAACCTCTAATTTTGGCCTGGATGTTTATTTGTACATCATCTCTACGTAGAATCACTGTCACACCACCTCAAATCAGCTCATCCTTGACACATTACACAATTTTCTGTTACCTTTTTAGACTTTGCAGCGACACTTTTAATCAAACTGGCCAAAATCCGCTAACTGCATTTAAAACAGGTTACATACAGTATCTTCCAGTTGTAGAATTACAGTATATGTTTTTCCTGAACTGACTGCTATTGTTTCCAGTTGTTCCCATCCCTGTAGATGGTGTCAAACAACCCCACAGTTCCCATGTTGGTCTTGGCTTCAGGACGTAGCCTATCTATCCACCCTACTAAGCAGAAAGCGTCATAAGTGGAGCTTTTGCTTTTTCATTGATCTCTTTGTTTCCAATAGCTGGAAGGGCACAATATCTTCTCCAACCTAACTTCCAGCGAGTACGAACAGGTGCTGGAGATCATACGCAAGGCCATCATCGCCACAGACCTGGCACTCTACTTTGGCAACCGTAAACAGCTGTCTGAACTGCTGAGTACAGGAGCACTGGATCTCAACAACCACCAACACAGGTTAGTGGCCACACACACAAAACGCTTTTACTGAGGATCCCAAAACCCTCCTGACAGTCGATGTCTAGACGTGCATCATTCAGAGCCATTTTGTTTTTTATCACCCTGCTCACTTAACCTGGAAGTCTGAGCCAGAATCCTGCCTTTCCATAAGGAACGAAGTCTCCGGAAAGATTGAGCTCACAGGCGCCAAAATCTGTGACAAAGTGACACGCATTTTCGATGACTAATCCTGCGCTAGCCAATGGATGCAGGCCAGTTCCAAAGCTTGCCATTTTACGAACCTTGTTGTTACTGCGTTCACCTTTCCTCCAATGGGAGTTGATCAAGGAACTTTGTTGTTACTGTGTTTCCTCCAATGAGATTTAAACTAGGAACCTTGTTGGTACTGTGTTACCTTTCCTCTAATGGGATCTGGGGCCTATACTATGAAGCAAGATTTGGGGTTAGCGAGGTAACTTCAGGTTTAACCCTGGGTTTTCAGTATCACGACGTTGGGTCTCCGATTACCGGGTTACATCGCCATAACTTATGCTGCGAACCTAACCTGCTCCGGAGCAGGTTATAGTCAAGATAACCGATTAACCCGAACAAAAGCACCACTGACCAATCAATTCACGATTGAAAAATGGGTCACCATTCCGGGAGTCGCCATTGGCTTTCTCTGATGAGATCAGCGGAGGGATTGACGTGTCTTTGTCAGCTTATTGAGTCGTATGTGCCAGTGCAGTGCGATAGATCAAAATTGTGCGCTTACAGGTCCACAGACGTTATGCATATTATTGCGTTTGTTTGTGACAGGTATTTTAATGTATGGTCTGTTTGATACAGACCAACATCAATGTATCCCTTTTCACTGTAGAGACAGTACATACATTTACAATCACTCCTACAGAACTTGTTAAACAACCAAGTATTTTGACATTTATGATTAATAAAATGATTAATTTACACACCCTGTACATATTGTATTTTATCCCATAACCGTTTTACATTGTCAGGATTGCAAATGAAAGAATATGATAAATGAAATTGTAATACACGATCAGGATCAAGCAACACATTGGTTTAATGGAATACACAATTGTTATTATAGTTAGTGATATGATATCGATGAGCCTAAAGGCATTTATAAATACATGGGTCGCAATGTATCCCCAGCTTTCCTTCCTGCTTTATGTCTGGAATATATTTTTATGCTCTTCATATTTCTCAAAAATTATCATTTACTACAGTTGAGCGAAATATGCTGCTCTCATAGACTTGTCCGTGTCTGCGATTGGTCCAATGGTGCACACACAACCCTTTTTTGTGAACGCGCTCGTCACTAGATGGGAAATCCTGGGTTGATTTACGAATTGATAACCACCGTCATGACATCTCTTATCTAGATCGCAATTGTTAGGTTCAGTGACGCCAGGTAATGAAACGAAATCCAGGGCATGTTGAACTTGCTTCTTAGTATAGCCCCCTGTTCTAGCTAGCTTGTTGTTAGTGGTGTGATTTAAATGCTGAGGTACTTTATCTACCTTTTTAAAATCCATTGAACCTGCATCACAACACAGAGATAGAATAGAGCTTTACACACCACAAATCCAATCCCAGCCAGCACATTGAGCCTATAGCGTGTGTTTTTAATGTATACAGTTTATTAGAAAATACATTGTTTCTGAAACAGGACAGTTATAAAAGATTCATGTCAGTTTAAAAGTCTGATAAGTTCAAGTTTGGGACAGCGCAACAGTTATGAGGAAGGATCTTTTCAGTTGACATTTGCTCTCATTCTGCTGATTGTATGATTATTCTGAATTTATAAATAAACCGTAAAAATATCTAAACAAATTTTTATTTCCCCAGGGACCGTGTCATTGGTCTGATGATGACTGCATGTGACCTGTGTTCTGTTACAAAGCCCTGGCCAATCACACGGCTCACAGCTAATGACATCTATGCAGAATTTTGGGCAGAGGTGCAGTATTTACAACAAACACTACCATTGTTTTTATTGGTTTCATCACGTGTTGTTAGGTGCTGTGAAGTTTAAGTGTTATAAAGAGTTACTGTAATTAATCATAGATTCACAACTCTCATCAAATGTCATAATTCTGAACAAAATTACTACACAATGTTTTCATTGCTTATATGGATTACAAATAAATTATTAATTATTATGAATTAATAATTATACATTAAAAATGTAAGGGGATATTTCATTTTTTTATTAAACCTAGTTTTCCAATTGTTTTTTAAAGATTTTCTGGGGGTATTTCTAGGAAGTCGAGGACAGGGAATCTGGCATGTAGTGGGAAGGAGGTATGGCACAGACTAGAGCTCAAATACCTGTTGTCCGGGGACAGAATAGAGCTCAAATACCTGTTGTCCGGGGACAGACTGCTGAAACCAAACTCTGGCGCTCATTCCACTCTCAGTTTTGAAGCGACATCCGAAATGTTGCTTCGATAATGTTCCATTTTCCAAGGTTTATTCGTCTACCAATATACTGATCAATATATTTTAGTGGACAGACTTGGCCCAAAACAGGTTTTGAACTATTTTCATATAAAAGTCAAAAGACAAAATGGTTTTTGGGGTGGGGCTTTCAAACAGTAAACTTACACATGAGTCTAGCATTTAAGAAAATGTATCTGTGTTGTTCTGTTTTAGTGACAAAATCGACTAGATGTTTCCTTACTCCTGTGTTGGCTACTGAAATGTGGTTGTTCTTCTAATCTACCACAACTGTAGGTGTCAGATGGCTTAGTAGTTAGGGAGTCAGACTTGTATTTGTAATTGGAATGTTGCCAGTTCAATTCCCGATTCTGCCAAATGTTGTTGTGTCCTTAAGCAAGGCACGTAAACCTAAGTATCTCCAGTTGATGTCCCTGTTCTTCTTTAAGTCCCTGTGGATAGGTACCCTGGAAATCCAGAGTTCTCGCGAGAGCACAATTTGAATTTGCTCCGTGAATCACTATGGCATTAAGTAATGATGCTCATTAACTATGCCCTTGTAGCCGAGCTGCACCAATCACATCGGTGTATCTGATATAGGAGGGTCAGAGGTGAGCTAAACAGATGATGACAGCGCTGCGTCGTCGAAGTCATTAGTAAACTATGGATGAATACCAGTTGTTTGAAATGGCTTTGGCCTCTACAATGAACCAGTTAGACTTGGCTTTTTAACTAAGAGGAACAGAAGACGGCGGTCGAATCGTTCCTTTGCAAGACGGATGTTTTTGCTGTTTTGCTGACTGGATACGGCAAGAGTTTAATCTACCAGATAGCTCCGCTGTTAGCTAAATGTATGCGGCTTAGGGAAAACCCACTGGTGATTGGTCGTAGTGGTATCCAATTGCGTGCAGTGAGATTTTCAAATGCATGCCCAAATTCTTTCGGATATGGGTCTGGATTTCCAGGCTAGTGTATAGGAGCATTTGCTAAGTGTATCCTTGCTACAGCTACTACATTTTTGTCCGTATAATTTTATGTAGAAATGTTTAAAACAAGATTTCAGTCCCATACAGTATAATGCTGTTGCAACTACTAGACAGACAAACTCACCAAACAACTGGATGACTCTACCACACTATAAGTTATTTCAGATTGAGTTCTAACTTGCTAAAAAATAAAATATCCCTTTAATGACAGAATTCTTTAATATAATAAAGTAAATGGTTCATAGTACACAGCAGCTTGTTTGATCAATGACCTGCTCTATTCTACATCTTTTCTTTCTCCTCTGCTCCCCAGGGTGATGAGATGAAGAAGATCGGTATCCAGCCCATTCCAATGATGGACAGAGACAAGAAGGACGAGGTTCCTCAGGGACAGGTATGAACCACACAGATCAGCCATAACATTATGACCACCTTCCTAATATGGTCCCCCTTTTGCCGACAAACCGAAGGTCCATACGCAACAATCTGCAGTGCACACCATTCTATCAGAACCAGCATGAACTTTTTCAGCAATTTCAGCTACAGTATCTCATCTGTTGGATAGGACCACACGGCCAGCCTTCACTCCCCACGTGCATCAATGAGCCTTGACCTTGTCAAGCCACATTGTAAAACCTGATGAGGGAGTTGATTGCCTTAAGTCATTTAAGTTTATTAACTCAAACTAGTATTTTATGCTTAAATTGTTTTGTTACCATAATAAACTTAAATGACTTAAGGCAATCGGTTTCCTCAAATGGTTTGAGTTGAACTAACTCATCAGGTTTTACAGTGCATGACCTTGTTTCCGGTTCACCACGTTACCTTCCTTGGACCACTTTTGATAGGTAGGGAACACCCAACAAGCAGATCTGGAGATGCTCTAACCCAGTTGTCTAGCCATCACAATTTGGCCCTTGTCAAAGTCCCTCAAATCCTTAGACTTGCCCATGTTTCCTGCTTCTAACACATGACTTTGAGGACAAAATGAAGAAGTGGCAACAGGGTCACAAAAGGCAAAGACTCATTGATGAATGTGGGTTGCGAAGGCTGGCCCGCGTGGTATGACCCAACAGACGAGCTACTGTAGCTCAAATTGCTGAAAGTATATATATTATAATTTTAATAGTAGGTTTATTTGAACAGTGAGAGACAGAATAGCAACAAAAAAAATCCAGAAAAATGCGTTTCAAAACAGTTGTTAATATATTTGCATTACAATGAGTGAAATTATTATTTCATCCCCTCTCAATCAGCAAGATTTCTGGCTCCCAGGTGACTCTTATACAGGTAACGAGCTGAGATTAGGAGCACTCTCTTAAAGGGAGCAAATGGAAGAAGCACAAAATAACTGTCAATCTCCCTCGGTCTGGGGCTCCATGCAAGATCTGACCTTGTGGAGTTGCAATGATCATGAGAATGGTGAGGAATCAGCCCAGAACTACATGGGGGGAACTTTTCAATGATTCCAAGGCAGCTGGGACCATAGTCACTAAGAAAACAATGTCTGAATGATACAGACGAGAAATGGGTGAGGTGTTGAGGTCAGATGAGCCCAAAATTGAGGTCTTTGACATCAACTCAATTCGCCGTGTCAGGAGGAGGAGGAAATGCTGCCTATAACCCCAAGAACACCATCCCCACCATCAAAATGGAGGTGGAAACATTATGCTTTGGGGGTGTTTTTCTGCAAATGGGACAGGACAACTTCACTGCATCAAAGGGACATTGAAAATGGGTTGTGGATGGGTATTCCAGCATGACAATGACCCAAAACACACGGCCAAGGCAATAAAGGACTGGCACAAGAAGAAGCACATTAAGGTCCTGGAGTGTCCTAGCCAGTCTCTAGACCTTAATCCCATAGATGATCTGTTGAGGGAGCTGAAGGTTCATGTTGCCAAACGTCAGCCTCGAAACCTTGATGACTTGGAGAGGACCTGCAAAGAGGAGTGGGGACAAATCCTTCCTGAGATGTTTGCAAACCTGATGGCCAACTAAAAGAAACGTCTGACCTCTGTGATTGCCAACAAGAGTTTTGCCACCAAGTACTAAGCCATGTTTTGCAAATGGGTCAAATACTTGTTTCACTCATTGTAATGCAAATCAATTAATAACTCTTTTAAATGCAGTTTTTCTGGATTTTTGTCCTTTTTATTCTGTCTCTCACTGTTGAAATAAATCTACCATTAAAATTATAGACTGATCATTACTTTGTCAGTGGGTAAATGTACAAAATCAGCAGGGGATCAAATATTTTTTTCAATCACTGTACAGGAAAGATAAGGCACATAGAGCTATGGAACAAATTAATGGACCACTGAATTCTTTTTAAAAATCAACTCCAAAACCTTTGGAATTTGATCAAGAGGAAGCAAGATGGTCACAAGCCTTCGAACAAAGCAAAGCTGCTTGGATTTTTGTGCCAGGAATGGCATAAAGTCACCAAACGTTGTGAAAGACTGGTGGAGAGCATGCCAAGATACATGAAAGCTAAATATTATTATACAATCATCATTATTCCACAAAATATAGATTTCTTCACAAGTTAACACATTAGTATTGTGTTGTTTAAAATTTAAAATGAATTTTCTTTGCATTATTCAAGATTTGACAACACTGAATCTGTTTCGTTATTTTGACCAGTTGTCATTTTCTGCAATTAAATGCACTGAATGACAATTTTGGATAAGAGAGAAATGTTGTCAGTAGTTTATGGAATAAAACAAAAATTAATAAGCTTCCCTTAAGGCATAACTCTTGCCAAAATGCAACCTAGGGTCTTTTTGTTAATGTACCCGAGTAAAACTGTCATTTAAAAGCATATTTAGGATGGAAACACCACTTTTAAGACTTTCCGTATTTTTGGTTTCGATCAAATTGCCTTTTGAATGGATGTGATAAGGGAACTACTAAGGTGGCATCAAAATCGCTATTTTTAAAACACTTAGGGCCCTATTTTAACAATCTAAGCCATGGCGTGAAGCGCATGGCGCAAGTGCGCTTTGGGCATGTCCAAATCCACTTTTGCTAGTTTGACAGCGGAGAAAAGGGTCCATGTGCCGGGCGCATGGTCTAAAAGGGTTGTACTAAGCGTCTTCATTAATTCATGGGTGTGTTTTGGGCGTAACATGCAATAAACCAATCAGAGATTAATCTCCCATTCCCTTTAAGGCCAGGTGCATTTGTACCTTTCGCGCATTGCTATTATGACGGCGGATTTGCATCATAATATTTTTATTTGTAATATTTTGCATGTTCGTGTGCTGCTGTGCTTCGCTGTGTGTGTGCAACAAGCATAGTGTGCACGCGCTGTGCCTATGCCATAGGTGCATTTGATTAATTTGCTGTTAAATTAACTATGACATGCTGCGCCATTGACTTTAGACCAGGTTTTTGTTGGTCAATGGCGCGATAACTTTCCGATGCCTCAAGATACCAATACACCCAGAATTATCATGAACACACCTCCCTGTTAGACCAGCACTCCCATGGGCGCAAATATGGGCACAGGTGCATTTGCTATTTAAACAATGCGGGCGCCTCACCGGAAATTTAACTGCGTCGGTCTTAAACTAGCAAAGACACTTGCGTTCAGACTTTGCGCTTCATTGCGCCGGGTGCAAGATAGGCCCCTAAAAAGGCTCGACACAACATGAAACTTTGTTTAAAGTATCACCAGGAGCTGTACACTTGAACTCGAGCATTGAGAACATTGTTTATGTACACAGAGTTTACTAATAAGCTACTCTCAAAAAATAAAGCCTCTTACAGTGAATATAAATCTCCAACAGTTAATGCATTTTATTAAAGATGAATGAATAAAGGTGATGAGAAACCTGACATTAAAATATAAAAAAACGTATAGGTTTAATGAAATAATAGGGTTGAGTAAGTAACAGCACAACCATAAAATAAATGTCCACTTCTTCTGAAACCTTATATTTTCATTGCCTTAATGTGTGCCTCCAATTTCCAGTATTAAATCACACCTAGGTCTTTGGCAAAATGGGTTGCATTTTGTGCCAGAAAATGTTTGTTTAAATTTTTTTTACAATGATACTTACAGTTATCATCAGTGGCGATTCAACATTAGGGGCAAGTGGGGCTGTGCCCTAGCAGATGAGGTTGTTGCGCAAACTGTATTGTTAACTACTAAATTTAGTGCCAGTAAGATATTATTTTATATAAATAAATGTTATAAAATATACTGATCAGGGAAACTTCCTGTTTCATGATTTTACTTCATCGTGTTGAGATTTTATTTCTTGTTTGGCCATCTGTCACACATGTTGCGCAAGCTACTACATCTTCCTTTCTGCCCTCACTCCCTGTCGGGTAATCTGCGCTGCTGCTGGATAGATCGGCTCGTGTCACAAACTCAAAATAACTTTTAGCTGCTTCAGGCAGCTACTGTAGCTACATAGACAATGGTGAACACACTTCTTATTAATTGATTGAACAGTATTGACTAGCATTTACAAGGCTTTGGATATCTTCTTATATCCTTTTCCAACTTTATGCAGTTCCAGTACCTTAGTACGCAGGTCTTTTTACAGTCATGGCTCAGTATCTAGCCTGCTCAGTGCATCCACGTGAGAGCTAACAAACTCATTTACTATTTCTACACAGACACTAATTGCAATTTAAAATGCCACAGGTGTGAGAAATTTACTTTTAACTGCCATTTTAACCTGTGTGTCACCTTGTGTGTCTGTATCAAGGCCACACATTCAAGGGTATGTAAACTATTGTTCAGGGCCAATTGGGCCATTTCTGTAATCAATATGGTTTACAAAGGAGCCAAACAACTTTATGCGAATCCCCCATTCCACCACATCCCAAAGGTGCTTGATTGGATTGAGATTCGGTGACTGTGGAGGCCTGCATCTGTCACCTTTTTCACCCCTGATGAGTCTGCACCCCTGATTGATAACGGTGATAAAAAATGCTGAATTATTGTCATTAATTTAATGAATTTTTTTTGCTGCATTTCATATTAAATAGTATAGTAAGTGGTGTATATTTTGCTGCATTTCATATTAAATAGTATAGTAAGTGGTGTATATTTTGCTGCATTTCATATTAAATAGTATAGTAAGTGGTGTATATTTTGCTGCATTTTATATTAAATAGTATAGTAAGTGGTGT
>JACXGM010035184.1:0-11927 GCA_016801145.1 Umbra pygmaea | reverse complement strand
CCATATAGTCATTATGAAAGTGTTTACTAAAGTAATAAATCCAAGTGAGAAGTGGCTCAATTTCTCATAGACTTCTACAGAATCCAAGCTCTTTTGCAACCTGACACATCGCCCCCAGCGGAATTCAGATAGAATGCAGGTTTAAGGCACTTCCTCATTTGCCTCAATTTGTGAAACCGGATGCTCACCCTGTGCTTGTTACAGACCACAGGGCGAGCATCCGGTTTGGCAGTGACGCAAATGAGTGAACTGCATTCTATCTTAATTCCAGCTGGGGGCGATACATCTGGTTTAAAAAGAGCTCGGTTTCTGTAATAGTCTATGAGAATGAGAGACACATCTCATTTGATTTATTACCTCAGTAAAAAATTTCATAATGAGTATATGGTCTCAATCGCTAGATTTAAGCCATCTGCAATACATAATGATGTTAATTTTTTTAATTATGTTCTCGTGGATTTTTAAATCCGCAATAAAGCAAAGGGGCGTTTAGGGCGTGGCTATGGCGTTCGGTTGTACGACAAGACACTCAAAGGAGTTGGCAGTTCAGTTTTTCTGGTAAGTAACGTTACATTTTGTTTTAATACTGTTTTTCGTTAGCATTCCAATTAATATCAGTTAGCTAGCTAGATTACTCCTCCTTCTTGTCTAAAATCATCACATCCGCAACCAAGATGTCTGCGCCCGTAAGGGCAAATTTGATGACCCAAATCAGATCTTCATAAACCAATGGGTGACGTCACACATGTTACGTCCAGTGATATACAGTCTATGTTACAGACACACTTCTACAGTGGGGTTCATGGCGGTTGGCATTCAACGTCATTGATGCATTACCGCCAACTACTGCTGTAATGGAGTGTGTGGCAGCGTCAGGGAGGACCTAGATTTAACCTGCCCACCAAAGAGGTTCAGTGAGAACTCTGAGTTTGTTAACCCACAATTAAGGGAAACCCTGGGTTCTCAGTTTCAGAAAGGGAGGTTAAGCAAACCTGAGAGAGGGGTAACTCCAGCCCGTTTCAGAAAACTTAACCTCAGAGTCAGTTAATATGGTAACTGAGCCTGTAAACCTAAAATGGTCGGGAGCGGGTTTTCAACTAACCTTGAGTTCCTCTAAGTCTCCTCCCTCTGACACCAGCCCAGCCTACTGACACAGCGCTTTCATTTCCTCATTCACTGTCACAAAATGTCAACAGTGACCACATCACAATACTGCAAGTAACATCTGTCATTCTCTGCACAAGATCATACGTGATGCTGCATATCTGATAAGCGATGTGGAGGTCAAATGGCCGGGGTGTGTGCATGACACATGGATGTATCGTGAGTCTGCCCTGAGCAACTGACTATGTACAGTCTCCCTCTTTAATACACTCAAATCCCTTTACTTTACAGGAAAGGTTGAAGGACTTGTGCTGGGTGAATGAGATTACCCATGCCAGCCTACTCTGCTCACCCCTAACCCTGACCCTGAGCCAGGTCCCCAAAGCCACTTTAATGTGGCCCACTGCAGGACTAGAGCTCAGGTGCAGATGAGCATATGCCTGCTGAAAGCTCGTTTCCAGTGCCTACACCACTTGAGGGTAACCCCTTAGAGGGCCTGTGACATTATTGTGACATGTGTTCTTCTCCATTATATTGCCACAATTATAGGAGAGCAACACCCTGCCCTACAAATAGAGGACCCTGATGAGGAACCCATCTACCCTGCAGATGTCCAGGCTGGAAGAGCAGTCAGAGACATTATATCCAGGAATCACTTCACTGACTAAAACACAAGTAACACCCAAATAAAGAAAATAATTCAAATTGTATTTTGTCTTTATTTCCTAAAAATACAAAAAGCAACAGTTAGGTTTTTTATATTGATCCAATACTACACATAATTAACGTGTCTCCATGCTCCCACCTCTAGTGTGTTTCAGGATTTCAATTTCCAGATCTGTCTTCTGAAACTGGCGATCCAACAATACAATTTTTAGGTCACTTGTCTTAATTTGTTTGGTGATATGCATTTTTATACAGGTCCTTCACAGGTAGCTGGGAATACGTAAAATCATGACATTACAGTTGAACATTATTTCCACAGAATGAACCTCTGGCAGGTGTTGGACATTTCACTGTGTCCATCTGTGCTGTGGAAGTTGATGCACCCTCCACATGTTGCCCAGCCATGTTCTGTTCAAAAGTAGAATATCCAGCCATACATGTCACACTCCATATTCCACACAGCAGTGTTACGAATTGTGAACGTGGAGATGATCAGTAACATAGTGATGATATCTCACCTCTGTAGGCCTCTCCATATCCCTCTCTGTGGCACCAGACAATGTGTCCTCTTCATATCCCTCTCTGTGGCACCATACAATGTGTCCTCTTCATATCCCTCTCTGTGGCACCAGACAATGTGTCCTCTCCATATCCCTCTCTGTGGCAACAGACAATGTGTCCTCTTCATATCCCTCTCTGTGGCAACAGACAATGTGTCCTCTTCATATCCCTCTCTGTGGCACCATACAATGTGTCCTCTTCATATCCCTCTCTGTGGCACCAGACAACGTGTCCTCTCCATATCCCTCTCTGTGGCACCAGACAATGTGTCCTCTTCATATCCCTCTCTGTGGCACCAGACAATGTGTCCTCTCCATATCCCTCTCTGTGGCAACAGACAATGTGTCCTCTTCATATCCCTCTCTGTGGCACCAGACAATGTGTCCTCATCATCTGTTTCATCACGTGAAGATGAGCATTGTTTTGGTAGACTTTAAACTACTTGCATCATGTTTGGAGTATTTCGTTTTCTACTTACAGCTTCAAGGAGTTCTCCTGTGGCAAGAGGGTCCACAAGGGAGATAACACCAGCAGAACCTGTTGGGACATATGACAAACCCATGAAAGGAAAATAATATATCTATAAAATATATAGGAATAATAGAAGATTAATATAAGCCTTTTATATATTATGGAGGCACATGTGTCCTGGGATGCGGCTGGCTCAGAGGAAGAGCTCCCTCCAGTCTCTGTCAGGGGTGGGGGTGCTGGTCCTCCACCAGTTTTGCGGGCTTCTGCCTTTGTTCTGTTGGCTGAGTAGAAGTCAAATGTTAATTTAAATGGGCCCTTTTAATGAACAAAACAGGATAGGTGAGAGGATGAATTGCCAATGTATATTTATTCTCATATTTAAAATGTGATTAAAATGAGGTACAGCCACGAGCCGATTACACCTAAGTCTTACCTATTTGCACTATGTTCTTGTATTTCATGTTCAGCTGCTTCCATGTGCATTTTTCACCTGCAGGATTGCATCTAAATGAAATAGATTATAGGTTCAATACCATTCCTCCAGTAATATTTTACCTGTGATTAATTATGAGTATGGGTGTGTATTTCAGCCCTGTGTGTAGTGTGTTTTTACATACCCAGTGTAAAAAATGCAATTTCTCCACTGGGAATTAATCAAAAGTATAAATTATAATTTTTGTGTACATTAAGTATGAAATGACAACACTAAATTGGAACTTACACGTTAACCCGAGCAGCAATATTCTCCCACACCGTTTCTCTCTATTGCTGCAGCAGCTGTGTTGCTCTTTTTGCGAATGACGGGTTCATACTCACAGTAGGCTTGCATGAGTATTTCCAGTTCCAGAAGGGTGAAGTATGCCGACCGATTATTGCTGCTTGTTGCCATGGTTAATCATAGTATCATGGCTCCATTAATGCTGCCTTTATATTGTGGTGGTGCACACGCTTAACTCTGAGTCAACTTACTCCCAGTTGATTGAACCAACTCAAATCAGCTGTTCTGAAACCAAAAACTCAGAGAATTCACAATATGCATCAAAACGAAATGAGACATTTTCTGTTAATACGACATACTATACGACAATACTAATTTGGAGTGACAAGACCAAAATACAGCTTTATGGTCACAACCATAAGTGCGATGTTTGGAAAGGGGTTAAAAAGGCCTATATTGAAAAGAATACCACCCCCACTCTAAAGCATGGTGGTGGCTCACTGATGTTTTGGGGGTGTGTGAGCTCTAAAGGCACAGGGAACCTTGTGAAAACTGATGGCAAGAAGAATGCAGCATGTTATCGGACAATACTGGCAGACAATTGGCATTAATCTGCATGAAAGCTGCACATGGGTCGCTCCTGGAATTTCCAGCATGACATTGACCCTAAGAAAAACGCCATGTTGACCCAGCAGAAAAAGGTGAAGGTTCTGGATTGGACCTTCACAGTCTCCTGACCTTAATATCATCGAGTCACTCGGAAGACGACAAAAGACTTTGCATGACCTGGAGGCATTTTGCCATGACGAATGGGCAGCTATACCACCTGAAAGAATTTGGGGTCTCATAGACAACTATCACAAATGAATGCATTCTGTCATTGATGCTAAAGGGGGCAATACACTATATTGAGAACTGAGAATATGCAGACTTTTGAACAGGGGTCATTTCATTATTATCTTTGCCATGTTTTGTTTTACGATTGTGCCATTCTGTTATGACCTAACGTTGAACATGAATCCCATGAGAAAAAAAAATGTTTTGCCTGCTCAGTCATGTTTTCTTTAAAAAGTGTACATCTATTACAAAACGTTTGAGCACAACTGTATTTATTGTGTTCCCCACAAGGAAAGATGAGCTTCAGCGAGTAGCGTCCTCTCTATGTCTTAAACGATCACATTTATGTCATTGTGTCCTCATAGGGCTACTAATGGTTGCCAGAGTTTTATAAATGTAATGTTTAAATGCAGCCTCATATCAGAGTCACCTGTCTACACTAGAGGTCACCGACAGGAAGTCCCTGTGGCAAAGCAATCCACTCTGTAACCAACATGGGATTCTGTTCAAGGCTGTTGTCCAGGGAGATGAATCATGGACAAAAAATCCCACTATGGTTGCACTATATAAATGTCCGTACACAGTTTTCTGCTGCCACAGTTTTCCGTCAGTTAAATCTGTCTATTCTGAGCAGGCCTTACTTCATCGCAGAGTTATTACAACATTTACTTTTTTCATAATACGACAGCGAGCCTTGAGAAGTACCTTCTGTTTTTCACGTGTCAGGATGTTAGGTCTTCATGCATGCTCCTGGATGCTGTGCTTGTTCCTGAAGCTGGGTGATGTGGACGGGGCTATCCTTCAGCCTTGTCAGCCTATCAACCAGACCGTGTCTGTGGAGAAAGAAGGCTGTCCAACCTGTTTAATCATACAGAGCCCAATCTGCAGCGGCCATTGCATAACCAAGGTACAATCTATAAATTGCTTTAACATCACTGGACGGAATGCTTTTATTTTGAAAAACTTTTACATACATTTTTCCCCTGCCTGTGTTTTCCCAGGAGCCAGTTTTTAAGAGCCCATTTTCCACCGTGTACCAGCATGTGTGCACTTACCGAGATGTCCGCTATGAGACGATCCGCCTGCCCGACTGTCCACCATGGGTGGACCCTCACGTCACTTACCCCGTGGCTCTGAGCTGTGACTGCAGCCTCTGTACCATGGACACCTCAGACTGTACTATCGAGAGCCTGCAGCCAGACTTCTGCATGACTGAAAGAGTATTGGTGGATGGTGGCGTGTGGTGAAACATTAGCAAAAATGCCTTTCTGTGTATTGAATGATAGGTTATGCTTACCTAAATGATGGCGATCTCAAAATGAAATCAAATTTCACAGACCTACAAGCAAAGTTAGTACTGGTATATGTATTTCGTATGTTTTAGTGTTACATATTGTTGTTTATTTATGTCAAGATCTGAATAAAATATATTCTAACCTTAACCAAGGTTTGCACTTTTTCTTGATAAATGACCCAGGCAGAGTGGGAGTCAAGTAGTCACAGTTTAAATTTATTTGAAAAAAAAACCAACATACATTTTTTGTTAAACTACAACACAAGTCTAAAACACATTGTATATTAACAATTTACCAATAGTTAGCATAAACACCTACCAGCGCTAGAAAGCTAGTTGGGACAAATGCACAGGCCAATTAAGGGATGTGTAGTTCATATTTTCAAAATAGTGACTTTCTGTAAAGTCCGTGCATATCCTAATAAACATTAGTTTAAAAAAGGCAATGGTACAGTTGGGTTGAGTATAGAGTAAACAGCAATGTATAGTTATGGTATTCATCAGGTATAGTAGAACCTATAGTAAAATGTCATGAAAAAGAGCAACCTTGGAATGATCTACCCATTGAATATTACTCAAGGATTCTTTACTAGTCATTTCAATCGCATTTAGGCAAACATGAAATAACTATTTAGACAACATGGGCAATTCCAGCAGGCAGGGGACTGTTTCATCACTTACAATTAAATACATTTTTGTATTTTAACGGTTGTGTTTTTGTTCACCTAGATCTCCTGAATTTCCCTGAATTTTGGTTGAAGAACATAATGCAAAACAAAAAACCCTGTCTTACCCAGAGCCGTCTGCTCCAGTATCAGTCATGTTGGTAACCTGACTGTGCTCCAGGTCACCTATCAACTTGTCAAAGCAAGGGAAAGCCAGAAGAGTGTCCTTAGCTCCCTTTCTCATAAACACATACAGCAGAGGATCTACCAGAGGGCTGAAGCTCTCTAGGATACTCCCAATGTTTGTGTCAAGTTGACCTGTTACTCCTGATATCAGATACTGTATGATGAGGGGTAGGAACAGTAGTGTGTAATTGCCCAAAACCAGGGCAAGGGTACCAATTATACGCCTCTGTTCAACAGCCGGAACAGAAATGGAGACGGACAGAGCTTTCAGTGTGCCCACGAGGAAGAAAATTAGCATTGGAAAAGGAACAAGGAGCATGGATGAATACAAAATAAGTGACGCTTCTATACTGGGTGTCACGTAGAACAGCATGATTTGGATGAAAGGAAACGCCCAGATACAGGAGGACTGTATCAGTGAATATTTTATATTGCGGCGAAAACGGTACCAAAGAGGAAATGCAATTACAAGGTATCTCTCGAGAGCAATAGACACCATAAATCCAACGCTCGCACTGATCCCAAAGAACTCAATCAGAGGTCCAACTAATCCCCAGGTTTCTAAGAGCACGATCGGCCTAATGCATATCTGAATGAGATCTGCAAGAAGTAGGTTGATAACGTAGACTGGAGCCATGTGATCCGCTCTGATCAGAAAGTACATGGCATAGATGGCTATCAGGATGAGAGGGAGACCGATGGCAAACGTTGTCCATGTGGTGACATACATAATGTCTTCATAGAAGCTTCTATTTGATGTAATGTTTGCAGAAATGTTCAAGACGGTTGGTTCCATTGTGATTGGGCTTGTCGAATTAAACGGTGAAATGCACGATTCCTCTTCTTCCACTTTCAAAGTATTTATATGTATTCTGCTGTGTCCACACTAGAAGAAACATTAGGATAATATGTTAGATTTTACTGTAAGAGTTTAAACAATTCATTTTGTATTACATCTGGTCTTGAGCTGCATTCTTTATCTATATTTAGAAATCTAGTTCCTCACAAAAAAGGAAGTGTTGAAGATTTCTCAATATATTTCCAGCTCATCATTTTCTTTGTAAAACAGATAATGAATAAAAAACGTACCTAAGCATTTTACAATAAAAATACTTTTTATATATACATTTTATTCTGCAATGACTATATTTCCAATTCTAACTTTCAAATCTCTGTAACTTCTAAAATACATTAAGTGTATTTTTACATTATGTGCATAACATTTATTAATATTTTTAAATCATTACCATCTGAATGAATATAAAATGGTTATGATATTCCTGCAGGATGTCCTTACCTGGATTATGTTTGACATGTGTTGGTCCTGTTGATCTCTTCAGAAACTGCAATACATTTTGTCAAAAAATCGACCGATTATCAGAGAGTGTTGCTGTCAGCAACAGCAAAAGTAGTCCAGAAGTTTTTGTTTTGGTATTTTAAAAACATTACAAAAATGCCTAGGACAAATAACGTATTCTATTACCACTGGAAAGGACTAAGTAAAAACATCAACTGATATTATTCAGGAAGTCTATCCCCCACTCTGGTTAGCTCAGTCACTGTCATAAGTCTAGCATGTTTAGATGTGTATCTACAGTATAATAAACTCAGATGAGGGGTCAAGGAAGGCACAGAAAGAATAATTACATACAGTGGGCTCCAAAATTACTGGCACCCCTAACTGGCAATGAACAAACAATACTATAAAAATTTAAACGATTCTATTATAGAGAAAAACTCAATACCAACATGTGAGAAATACTGTACTTTATTAATGTGTCAATGGAACCAAACAAAATCCTTTATTGATTAAATAATAATCAATGTCCTCCAAATCAAGCTTTCACAATCAATGAAAGGTAAAGGTTATTGTAATTAACATCTACCAAAATTAATCAAGAAGTTAAATTCCACTTATTTAAGTATTTTTTATTTTTATCATCTAAATCTTAAGGAACGATATTAAGAACATTACATCAATTCCTGATCCAATAGGGTATAAAATTAGGTAACACGCATGCAATATCCATTTGTCATCCAACACCTTGAAGAATACAAAAGAACTGGCAGTTCAAAAGAGACAGATGGTCGAAGTAGACCTTCATAAATCTGGTAATGGCTACAAGAACATCCACAAACGATTGAATTTGCCCCCCAGGACAGGGAGGAGGACGGTGAGAGAAGCAACAAAATCCCCCAAAATCACTGTGAAAGAATTGCAGTCCTTGGTGGCATGATGGGGTTACCAGGTTTCAAAAAGCACCATCAGACTCCACCTCCACAAACATGGCCTCTGCCAGAGGCCAAGAAGACAATGACCTAAAATATACCTCAAGATCCACACAGGAATGGGTCTGGGACAACAAAATCAATGTTCTGCTATGGCCATCACAGTCGCTGGACCTCAATCCAATCGAAAATCTGTGGGCTGAGTTGGAGAGGGCAGTTGATAAGCGCAAACCCAAGAATGTGAAGGATCTTGAAAGGATCTACATAGAGGAATGGTCTAAAATCCCTCCAAATGTGTTCCTTAACCCTGTCAAACATTACAGGAAGAGACTCCATGCCGTTATCCTGCCAGAGGTGGTTGCACTAAGTACTGAATAAGAAGTGCCAATAATTATGGAACCTTGATTTTTGTAAAAAAAATTGTGTTAAATAATTGGATGATTTTTTATTTTATTGCAACATTAATAAAGTACAGTGTTTCTAACATGTTGGTATTTTGAGTTTCTCTCTATAATGATATTATGTTTTTAAAGTTGTTTGTGCATTGCCAATCAGGGGTGCCAATAATTTTAAAGGCCACCGTATCTGGCATATAAACTTAATGCAAATTTAGATCTTATTCACTCAGAACATATCAAATTCTTTCTAAATGTATGATGTTTTAAAATTTGCAGAGCCATCATTTATTACAGGGAACATTTCTTTTTACAAAACATGCTATTTTCTTTTCCAAAATTTAATCTATAATTGATACATTATTGTTGGGTCATCAGGGGCGTCGGACTGGGGGTAAAACCAATACTGATTTCCAGGGCCCAAAGGGGAGAGAGGGCCCTTGAAAAGTCTGGAATATATTGGGGTTGAAGAGCATGGGGGCCCATCAGGACTGCCTATGCATCAGGACTGCCTATGCATGTGCTACACCGCTGTGTGTCATCGTCAATCTTTCTAGAGCTTCTAGCACTAAAAGGTCAGGAATTGTTTTGTTAAAAGCAATAATGCAGGTGGATTGTAAGCGAGAATACCAACCGTAAGTCATACAAATATAATTTAAATAGCAAGAAAAAACATGATAAGTGAGGTTCTCCAGTTCAGATCATAGACAATTCAGATACAGATTTTTGAAACTCTGTTTTTTTCACCATATTTCAGTCATAATGTCTTTGTCAATCAATCAGTTCCGGCCCAAGCCTTTTGGGGGCGCTAAGCAGTCGCTTAGTACGCTTATGCCTCGGGCCGGTCCTGCAATCGATTAAAAAATGTCACTATATGTTCACACGCTGCTGCAGTTCAAGACCAGACTACTGCCTGCCACTTCTGGGGTGTCTTATGCTTGCCCATTTTTCCTGCTTCTAACTCATCAACGTTGAGGCCAAATGAAGCAGAGAAAATGGGCAAGCTTAAGGATTTGAGCATCTTTAATAGGGGACAAATTGTGATGGCTAGACAACTGAGTCAGAGCATCTCCAAAACCGCAAATCTCAGTTTGTTGTGTATGAGGCTTCTGTTTTGGCGGAAAAAGCGGGACCTACACAATATTACGCAGGTGTTCATAATGTTATGACACAGTGTTTGTCATTGGGCACGCGCCAGTCCGACTGACAAAGTCATGCAGTTTAGGCCATGCTTTTCATGTTACAAAGCACAGCATAATGTACAGTAGATCATATTTTTTTATGTTAATGAATACACTTTTTAGAGCGTCTAAGCTGGTCAGCTGCAAAGAGAAAGTAGTTCCATTGTTACAACTGAAATTCTACAAAAATCAACTTAAGGCAAATGTGTTCCTTGTGTGGTAAGTCAAAAACTGAACCATTTGCAAAATGTGCCTTTTTAATCAATTAACAGTATTTAATTTGTAAATGCTGTATTTCTATGTCAAGAAATATATTTTTGGCAAGTTAGGTCTAAATCTAGCCAGTGGTTTATGAACTATTGTGCGTGACATGTTTTTACTACCCTAATCTAAAATGTTCTTACTTGTTGGTTCTAATTGTTCCATCGTCCTCCATTTGTGATTGATTAAAAAACATACCCACCAGTTCCTGTATGTTCCTGTAACGTTAATGTTTTGTTCAACTGTTTGGTAGAGCACACCATTGATTTTTTTTTTTTTTTTATTGCGCTGCCTCATGCAGGAGGCCCGGAGAATGTCAGATAACCTCTAATCAGGCTCGAACCACTGACTATCATGACATAGACTGTCCTGCCTACTATTCCACGCAGACCCACAACATTGCTTTTTTTCTTAGTGAGGACATTACTTGGTCTAAAAAAAAACATTGTCTAGAAAATTGAGAAAACAGTCTTCCTTGTAACTGATGTTGAAATTGTTAACTTGATCATTCTGATAAACTATAGAGACAAACATTCATAGTGTAAGAAATATCTTGGATATGGCAGTTCAACAAATATGTTGATGTGTTACAAGGATACATTAGTAAACTCAGTGTCCAGAGAACATTATTCTGGTGTAGAGGACTGATCAAAGTACACAATGCAAATTGACACTACCGATCACCATCACCTAACTGTAACTTAGGGAAATGCAGATTTGAATATCAATTCTAGGAGGATACAATGTGTCCGTACTGTTGAATACAAATTTAAAAAATGTAAACCCAACAACAGAAAATAATAACCATTCACAGCATGGACCAGTCGTATGTCATGTCCTACGGGATTTGACCAGGGGCAGAAACTGCTTTTCATCAAATTTTAGTAAGGTGAAAGTCAACATAACAAGCTGTTTTCTGGCTGTATTGTTCTCCAGGTAAGACAACTGTATATCTAGGTCTGTTTAAGGGAGAGCAAAGCTACTTAAAATATCCATGATCACTTGATGAAAGTAATGATAGAATGTGAGTAATAATGACCTAGTCTTTTTATTATATATTATAACATTATGACCCTGGTCTTAAGGATAGAGAACATTTATATATTTCAGAAGTTAAGGAATAATGAAGAGTCTCAGGTGTAAAACTGGAATGGCTACAGTCAGGGGCGGATTTAGTGATTTGGGGGCCCCAGGCGAAGACAGATATGGGGCCCCTTAACTCCTATTCTCACCCTTTTCAATATGTATAATCAGAACAACCAGAACTACTTGCTAGATGTCTTTTCAGCGGGCCCCCACTGCTACACAGAACGTCTGTGAAGATTTTTAGTGTCATTCATCTGCAAGAAAATAAAAATG
>JACXGM010035183.1:0-11756 GCA_016801145.1 Umbra pygmaea | reverse complement strand
TTGAACCGTGACAGAAAGAACCACCGATCGAATGGAGGCAGCGTCTTTTCCCAGGGGGTTTTTCGCCTGGTGGAAGGTGTGGGAGCTGGAGGAGCTGATCTTGCCTCCACCGCCGGAATTTGACGATGACCCGGCGATGGAGGACGTGGAGCTCCCTGCTCTGCTGCCGCCTGTCCTCCCAGACCCCCTGTCGTCCGGACCCCCTGCCCGGCCGTCGCCTACGTCCGGACCCCCTGCCCGGCCGTCGCCGCCGTCCGGACCCCCTGCCCGGCCGTCGCCGCCGTCCGGACCCCCGTCCGGACCCCCGTCGCTGACGCCACCACCGGACCTCCCAGACACCCTGCCGCCCTGGCCGCCTGAGCTGCCTTTCCTCAGGCCGCCTGAGCTGCCTTTCCCCGGGCCGCCTGACCAGCTTTTCCTCGGGCTGCCTGAACTGCCTTTTCCCGGATTGCCTGTCCCCGGGCCCTTTGGACTGCCTATCCCCCCTGCCGCCCGGCCGGCCCCTGTGTTCCCTGCCGCCCGGCCGGCCCCTGTGTTCCCTGCCGCCCGGCCGGCCCCTGTGTTCCCTGCCGCCCGGCCGGCCCCTGTGTTCCCTGCCGCCCGGCCGGCCCCTGTGTTCCCTGCCGCCCGGCCGCCTCCCGTGTCCCCGCTTGCCTGGGCCCCGCTACCCTCCCTTGCCCTCCTCCTCTCGTGTCTTTGTGTACCTGTTTTTGTGTTTCCTTGGTTGTTGTTGGAGTGGTCGCGCCAGGTGTCGCTCCTTAGATGGGGGGTTCTGTCACAATGTCCATAGTCTTTGTGCCTGTTCTGTGTCACGACAGGGTGGTTTCTCCCCTATGTTGTGTTTTGGTTTTGTTTCCCGCTCCTTTTGTCACATGATCCCGCCACATGTTTTGATTAACCAATCAGTTCTGTTGTTTAGTCCACACCTGCACCTCCTTCCCTCGTTAGTATGGTATTTAGTTCTGAGTGTTTGTAAGTCCTGTGTGGTTCTTTGTGTTTGTCAAGGTACGTGTTTGTTCTGTTTTGTAGACGTCATTATTATGTTGAAATGTTTAATGTAGTCTGGTCTTGTGTTAGGTAGTGTGGTCAATTTACATGTTATGTATCATTGTAGTCCCTAATGTTTCTTCTTTGTGTTTGTCAAGTTCTTCCTAGTGTCCCAATAAATATATGTCTAGTGAAGACGCGCCTGCCTCCTCATCCTTTTGAACCGTGACAGTGCTAGGTAGTTACAGGTATTCAAATCAACAAAATGACAAGGGTGCCCAAATTTATGCACCTGTCTAACACCCAATTATTTATAAATGAAAATAATGGAAATTGTCAGGGGTGCATAAATGTTTGCATTTGACTGTAAACTACAAAATTGTTGTGATTATGGATACTGGTTATTTAGAGACAGTGGCCCTCATTCATCAAACGTGCGTAGAAACCGTGTAGATCTGATAGATTGTATTTCAGTCATAGTTTGACTAAACCAGGCACAAAGGGACTTCATAGCTGCTAAAACGGCTGGCATACTTCGACTATTGTTGGCTGTCATATATATCAGACCTGTCCCTGATCTCCCGCTGTTAGGTCCCAATGTAGAGAGCGCTAATTAAGGTCCTCCAGATCTGCCATCGCTTCGACTACAGGACTGCCAAAGCGCTTGTTTAAATAATATATAGCTATATATATTATTTGATTCAATTTGTTGTTTGCCTAATTTCTGCCCTCATGTTATAGGCCACCGCGAAGTGAAAGGGAAAAAATAAACCACTTAATAGCAATGTGCTGTATATAATTAATTTGTAATTCTGAAATGTAATTTGCAATATGGGGTAGTTGCGATGCAGACATATTCATCAATGATTGCTGGTTCAACAATTCACTGAACCGGGTGGTTATACCATGAACACCGCTAGTCACACTAGAGAATTTGCGTACTTGAAGTCAGACCAGACGTGAGATTTTATCGCAGCCTACGATCACGTTCAAATTGATAACCCCTTGCTTTGCTTAGGAATAACCGTACGCCCGTCGTACGCCTGTTTTAGGTCGTACGCACGTTTCATAAATGAGGGCCATTGTGTATATTTCTTCCCTAGTGATATATTTCTGATGGTCATTCCATTAGATACTGTTCCTATTGGAGCCAGTTTATGATTTAATTGTTTATTGTAGTTAACTATGGTTTACTTTTAATTGGTTAATTGTGGGTAATAAGACACTCTCATGTGCACCTGCTGTACATATTAGAGAGGATGAAATCTAAAGTGGGGCATACATGTTTTGGACCACACACACTCACACACATACAAAACCCATTTGGTTTAGTTCGGCTCCCTCCTATATGTGCAAACCATAGTTATTCCCATGCAGCATACTTTCGTTATCATTACTAGAATCATCTTCATTTTTTGTTAAAACGGAATAAACACTGTGATACTCAACCATCTTTCTTTTCCGTTTGGGATTTGTTAAATGAAGTGGACGTGCGTCTCAAAATAAGTGTGAGTGGTTTCCCACGGCTATTAGCAAAGCCAAATTGCACCAACCTGTGTTATACTCCTGGTCAACGTTGGCATGTTGATCCCAAATATAAGCCCCTGGGCACCTTGTGCATTCAGTTGGGCATTTGAGCATTATTTACTGTATGTTATTTGTTAATTTAGTGGTTATTTAACCAGGCAGTTTCATTTAGAACTAATTCGTATTTGCAGCAATGACCTGGGAGCAATTAAGCTTATTGGCCTTGCTCAAGGAAAGAACGACAAAACGTTTAAATGTGATTGTGGCCGGGATTGAACCTGGGACCAGGGGCCTTATCAACACCGCTAAGAAGGTCTAACCACTTGACCACCTTGTAGTTGGGGCCTGTAGCAGCATGTTTGGACTTGCTTATTAATGTTTCTTTATAGCTAGTTATACAATCAATTTACATTCATGCAGTGGTTCTCCAACTTGTTTGATTTGGTTTGTTTTCCTCACATTTTCTATAGGCTATATTTAGGTTATGCCAGATTATTTTAAAGGTTTAAATAGGCTATATAAAAACAGAAAAATTGTTTATATGTACAGCTATAGCTATTTGTCTATATCTACAGTTATTGTTTAAATTTACACAACACACTCTGATTTAAAAAGGACAAAAGTAGGATAAAAAAAATTCCAAAAATAAAGTGTTGTAATTTTTATTTTAACCTCAATAATTTTTTATAGTCCTTTTCCATTAGTAGATTTCACAAAGTGCTTATAGATGGATACATAATTTCTTCATAACACACCCTACCTGTACTACATGTACAGTACCACCTTGTGAGTCCCAGCATGTTACACACACACACACACACACACACACACACACACACACACAGAAAAGCCCACTCCCCAAAATGTAATTTTTCAGGTCGTCTTTTTTGGTCTGTACAACTTTCGGCGGGGGCAAATGAGGAAGTTGCTGTGCACTAAACAGCATCTCGAATGCGGACGGAGTGCACACTAGCCCTAAAATGACCCAGAAGCAAATGAATACAAATGTTGAGAAATAACATTACTATATCATTTAGTACTACAGCCTACTATCCAATGTGATATTATTACAAATTCCCACAAATTGATAACTGATAATGTTTTTAGAATTAGACATAATCTGATGTATGAATCTGTTGTAATAGCACACTCTAAACACTGCTGGGTTAAAAAATAGCCCAACCTTAACCCCACCGCTGGGTCACTATTGGACAGAACACGCGCTGGGTTGGTTTGACCCAAGTGCTGGGATTTACCATTTAACCCATATTTCTGGGTCATTCGTTTGACCCAACCAGTGGGTGAAATTAACCCTATTGCTGGGTTAAGTCTTACTCATGTGCTGGGTTATTTCCTGTCTCATTGCTTTTGATAAAATTAGTAACAAATACTTTTTATATATTACAAATGTAAAATAAATATTGTCTGTGTAACACATTAAACCAGAGGCCACTATATGTGATTTCAATCTCGTTTAATTGTTTTTTTAAACATTTTTAATACATTTATTTATAATTTTTTGAATACAAGTATTGAATATAATTGTATACTTTACATTACAAATGTAGCCTAAATCTGTCCATATATTCAGGCATTAAAATTCATTAAAGAAACTAATTTGAACTCAAACGACTACATTATCATTTATTAAGGTCCTTCAGAAGCTAGGCAAGGGTCCTTAGCATTCGGAGTACACGTAAATGGAACAGGCTAGCAAGTGCACGTCATTGCATCAGTGAAAATGTCAGCCTTAGGCGCTGCAATTCAACAGTAGACAGTAGCAATTTGTACAGGCATTTAAACGTTAATCTTTAATTATATGTACTACCGTTTTAATGTACAGTAACATTAAACACTAAAGATTCTTAAATTTAAAAGCATAGTCCCTCGTAATCGCTCCGACTCCACTAAGGTCCGCTTTGCGCACAATTGTGGGTGATTTCGGAGCGAGAAGGATACACATATGCATCCTTTACTCTCTATGGAAAATTCCTTAGAATTCCTTAGAAAATTCCAGTCCTTGGTTGAAATTCGGAGGATCCTTTACATTGGAACAGTCCTTCGACGGACTTCGATGACGTAGCATCCTTGAAATTCTGGCTTCGGAAATATAAAAGAATAAAACGTTGTCCATAATTTGAGGTTATAATTCTCTTATGCTAAACACATTTGATATTCGCTTTACCATCAGGTCGTTGTACGTACCACTTGGAGAATTGAAGATGACATTTGGAACAAATCATTGGACGAATGAGATGCGGCTGCCTGTTTTGCATCTGCAACGCGTTCTTCGTTTAAAATGACAACCCTTGGACATTGATGATGACTGTGATATTAACTTGCGCTTTCATTTTGTCATGTACAGAAATGTATAACGCTATAGTATTGGGAAGCATATATTATGTTATCGGCTATAATTCTTCATGCTCCTGATGCATTATAGCTGACAAAATAATGTTACCTTAAAAACCACACACACAGGGATTGACAACTCGTACTTTATTTTCCGAGAGGACCGTAAATGTAAATGCACATGCGCACTTGCAAAAGTTTGTTTGTGTTGTCGTAGCAACCGGTAACAACACTGCGCATTCATTATGTTCTTACAAGTATAGTTTAAAATAATCCAATGGTAATCCAAGGCATTTTATGATATTTGTCTTGGCGAATAAGAAACTACGATGAAAAAGGTATTAAAAAAATAGAAGTGTATTGAATTGATATTACGATGTCCTGCCCTGGAGGTAAAAGAGCCGATTACCTCCTCTCGCCTACTCTAGTAGTCTAATTTTGGACACAAGAGGGCAGTATAAACCTATGTATGATTTTGGGACAGTTTACAGGGAGCCACACAAATAAACAGAGACACCAGCACTGACTTTTACCAAAATATCTGACTTCCTGTTGGTCGGAGCTAATGACTTTAAATTACAAAGTTGTCCGGCTCGATAAGACAAATTTATATACTGAGTGTCTTTACTGTAGGTAAAACTAAACACCCCACTTTTCCCAAAAGCATTTAGAAAGTGACACACTTCCTGCTGCCAGTTGGTGGCGCTATAACTTTGACTCGCAATAGTTACATCCATCTTATCGTCCTCTTAGCACAAACACACTTCTGACGTTTCATCAAGATCAGTTAATGTATGCAGACGTTATAACAATTCATGTTTCTTTTCTTGCCTTGAATCTGTTTCCTCGCCACGGCCAAACCGTTAGAGATATCAAAAATCTGTTTGCAATTTCAAAAAAAGATATAAAAAATCTGTTTGCAATTTCAGAAAAAGATATCAAAAATCCATTTGCAAACGACCCATAAACGACCCATAAACGACTCATAATAACCGGCTTCCTGTTGGGCTGACCTAAAACTTAGAGCACGAAAGTTGTTCGGCCCGATGAGATCTATAAGTGTACCGCGTTTCATATTATTACATGCAAGTGTGTTTGATATATGGAGTATATATATAAGTGTTCGAATCCCGTTCCAGGGGGGCGCTGTAGAGCCCCCCTGCCACGCCCGGGTACCAGCTTCAGCCTGGCTCTGATGGCCGCGGGTTCTGACCCATGTGCAAATTTTCAAGAGTTTTCGAGCACGTTAAGGGCCCCAAAAGTGCCCAAAAGGTAGGAAAAAAATAATAAATAATAATAATTATAATCTTTAGAAAAACAATAGGGCCTTCGCCTTCGGCTTGGGCCCTAATAAGCAAGTCCAAACATGGAGATGTCCGAGGCATTGGAGTTGAGCTCGAAGCAGAAGTCAGTTAAGTTATTGTTAGAGCTGATGTATGTTGAAATTAACATCCCCCAGACTGTGAGCACTTTGAGTCACTCAAATTCTTCGTCTCAAGATGTCAAGAATGTAAGGGAACAGTTAACGATTTCTTGGCATTGTTCCTGTTAGTTCAGCATTAATGATTGTATCTTTAGATAGTTTAGTGACTAAGATATGGTGAAATGTGCTCTCAAAGACTGAAAAAGCCAAACATTGAGGGGTAGCGACTGCATACATGAGACAGTGCTTGAGTGGAAGAATGCAAGCTTAGCATTTTCTTCATCTGAAATGATCTTGTCTCCTCTGGGCCACATACAGAACTCATAGGCAATATCTGCCAGTATTACAGCCAAGACTCCAATTACTAATGTTACTGGTTAGAACACAGGTACACATATATCTGGTTATATTATACTCCTTAGGTATAATACAACACCACTTCAGTTGTGGAACTTTCTCTGACAAGGACTAACCCTTTTCGAGATTGAAATAGACGGATACGTGCTATTGTGTCAGATGTTAAGCACATGCCGAAATGTTTTGTTTGTCTCAGTTGTGGCTAACCAACAAAAATGCTGTTGCATGGAGAGAACAAGTAGTACGATTCATGTATATTATAGTTATAATTTGTACATATACTGTAATTCAGCAGCATACTTGAAACATCACCAACACATGAAGTAATTGGAAGTCTACTCTGTCCACATCGTGTGTCACGACAGCTAGGAATGGATAGTGCTGTTGTGGCATAAGACTGATGGTGTGATGAACTATTGTTTATTATATGTATTATTGTTTTAATTATATACTGTGTGTTGTTCGGTTATGTATTGTGTGTTGGCTTTGCACACCACCTTCTGGACACTAATTACACTGAAAAATATTGACAGCTGCATTGTCAGGTTTATTTAAAAATATTTTGTGTGCAGTCTTTTATTTCCTACTTTATTAGCTTGCAGAGGCTCCCCTCTGATCTGACTCAGATCATATGAAGGTCCTAGTCCACCAAGTGTCATTTATTTTCGTTACTGTATGTTATTTTATGTATGTTAGTGTGTTGTTGGTTTGTCTAGGTGTTTTGCGTGGGTTGGAGGAGGTGGGTGTGTCGGGATGGGTAGCGGGGGAAGGTGGTATGGGGTCAGGGATTATGTTACACAAATATATTGTGTTTCTGAGAAAAAACAAATCTGACAACGCAACTTTCCATGTTCTTCAGTGTATGGCCGGTTACTCTTAGGTAGATCCCATTCCGCACGTGAATGGTATTGGTGGTTTTGGAAATCAAGTAGGCTTCGGTGTCCAGAAGGTCAGTGCATCCCTGCCTTTTTTTGGTTTTACCTTGACGGTTTGCTGTTATGGATTTGGGAATATAGTTTACTAATTTGTGCCTTCACAACTAAGTGTCATAGATAACCTATATATTGTAGTCAAGCAGGCGTACACTCTGAATCCTGTTTGCGCATTCTATGCCACGTTAGAGCATAGTAGACAGAATATATTCATTGTAGCAGACACCATACATGTCCTTCAGCCCTCTCAGTCAATACCAGCAAGTTTTCCATTTGTGTTCAATAAACATCTCGAATGCACTTCCCTGTATTCTGGTTTCCATCCATACCTGTAACAACAATATTATCACCACGTTGTGATATCGTGGAACTCATCCTGTTTGCATGGTGGATGCCATGTTCCTTCATTCATTGGCTAAAGTGTATGAAAAATGTAGGAAATGTTTTTATCAGCTTTTATGTTCTTTGTTTGCCTCTCTAAAATACATTATATAATGATTTCTGCTGAGTCAAATCTCACCCTATTTCCTACAGTACATGTGGATGAGTTTATGTTTGGAGAAGGTCAAAGTATGGCTTCAGCCCACAATGTCTGATGCCAGCTGTTAAAAATGGTGAGGTATCCATAATGGAATGGGCAGCCATCTTATCAGAGTATTTAGGTCCAATCATTGCCTTGGATTGATGTAAAACAGACAAAGAATATAGAATAAGACCAATTTACAGAACCAGCTCTATGGTACAAACAAAGTCTCCTCATGATGTTTTAATATTTAATATACCAGGATTATAAAATGGCTGCCATGCATCACCGAAGTGAATGGTATTCTGTGTGCATGACTGTGTATGGAAGTAGGTGTGTGCATTGTTTGTGTGTCTATGTGTGTCTCTGTGTGTCCATGTGTGTGACTGTGTATGTACAGTAAGTGGGTGCTATACATTGGTGGTGGATGAAGTGGGCTTACCCATAGACCCCAAAGATTCTGGTTCAATAAGAGCGTAATTTTGGGAACTGAAAGAGTGGCCAAAAACACATACGATAGATGCAGAGCTTCAACAAACAGTCTGGACATTTATTTAGAAAGTAGATAAATGGATGAAAATGGTTTCCACATATAGGCCACCCACGTGGACTTTTTTTATTCCACAAAAAGGAGAAGAAAAGTCTTTCCATCTTGGCGGTTGGGGGATTTTCTTCCTGTGTTGGAAATCTTGCCTATTCAGTGTAATGCAGTGGTATACTTCACGATTCCTAGAGACCCAAAAAATGTCAGATTTGAATCCACTCTTGCCAATCAGGCATTAAACCAGATTTGTGAAACCAGGTGCTTGTAATTAATTATTATGTTAAAACAAAAAAACAGAAGTGTTTTGGTCCCTAGGATTTTAATACCACAAATGACTCTTAAATTAGTCAACAGCAGAACTGCTTCCTCTAAAACAACTATAAGGCATAAAGAGATTATGGGCAAAGCAATACTACACCATCATTGTTCAATTATTTATTACAAACCACTGTCCATTAATTGAAATTTTAAATTCTTAAAAAGTAATTTGAGTCCAATCCAATGGAATTTTTTTTACTATAGACCCTGTTAATCCAGTTAATGTTTTCCTTGCGATTTGTCAATAATCCAGTAGATACATTGGAAGATGTACATTAGTATGCAGAGTGCTTGCTTAGGATGTCACAAGGTGTCAGGGTTTTGGTGGGTGTAGAGGATGATAGTTGATTTATTTTCACAAAAACTCCAGGAATGGAAAGCAATGTGCAGGGTACAACCTAGCCGAATGCTGAGATATACATACATATCTTTAGCCTACATGCTCTCTCCAGCGGCACGGTATGCTGACGGCTAATACTCAATATTATTCCACCTGTGTACAGCGGCGGCGGAGAAGTGGCAGGGGGCCCTGTGTCCGGCGGCGGCGGAGAAGCGGCAGGGGGCCCTGTGTCCAATGGTGGCGGAGAAGCGGCAGGGGGCCCTGTGTCCCGCGGTGACGGAGAAGCAGCAGGGGGCCCTGTGTCTGGCGGAGCAGGGGGCCCTGTGTCTGGTGCTGTGGAGGGCCCAGAAGGCTCTGTTGCAGAGAGGGGCCCTGACATCATCAGCGCTGTGGCATCACCTACAGGGTCATCTCTGAACCCAGGTGGTGGAGGTAGAAACAGGCCCTCCAGGTCCTTATCCTGGTAGGCCGGCTGAGCTGGGCCTCGTCCTGGTGGGCCGGCTGCACTGAGGTCTTGTCCTGGTGGGCCGGCTGAGCTGGCCCCTGCTCCCGGTACAGCTCCTCTCCATCACCAGCCAGGGCATGATGGGAGTAGGACAGCATCAGATCCGGGATGGGCTCCGTGGGTGGTGGAACCTCTGAATACACCCACCATGGTGTTGTGGTCAAGGTCCTCCTCAGAAAAGTGCCAACAAGGAGGTATATAGCCATATACCTCCACAAAGTCCCAGAGAGAAGCGACTTGACGTTTCGCCACCGACCACTCTCTCTCCGTACTGGGTAAAAGGATAGAGCGAGCAGTCTGTGCCTCTCTGAACCTCTCTGTCAATGGCGCGATCAGTTTCCGATGCCTCAAAATAGCACTACACCCAGAATTATCCTGAACACAACTCCCTGTTAGACCAGCACTCCCATGGGCGCAAATATGAATAGCGTTGCAACACCATGCCGTTGGTAAAACCGGAAGTTGGAGATCCCAATAAAACGAGTAGCACAACACGATAGTAACGGTCTTGCCGTGCGGAAGGAAATGTGCGTCAAGTCCGTATAATGCGGATGAATATATCCGGTAAAAAGTAACGTGCACTTAAATCTGACGTGTCCAGTGGACATCCCGCATAATTTGAATGTATGCGACAAACCAATCGCATCGCAAGCCCGCAAGGCAAACGCATCCTTGCGGATTGCTCTATTGACAATGAATGACTTCCGGCGCAACGCAACGCATTCGACGTGTTCAGTGGACATCCCGCCTTATTCAAGCACATCTGACAGCACTTATAGACATTTTTAATCACTACTTTCTAGGAGAGGTTTGATGGCACTTTGAGGGACAAGAAATTGATAAAAATAATTGATTTTGAAAGCCTACTTTTACTCACTGAACTAACCGTACTTCAGACTGCAGCTATATACACTCACTTAAAGGATTATTAGGAACACCCGTTTAATTTCTCCTTAATGCATTGATCTACTCAACCAATCACATGGCAGTTGCTTCAATGCATTTAGGGGTGTGGGCCTGGTCAAGATGATCTCCTGAACTCCAAACTGAATGTCAGAATGGGAAAGAAAGGTGATTTAAACAATTTTGAGTGTGGCATGGTTGTTGGTGCCAGACGGACCGGTCTGAGTATTTCACAATCTGCTCAGTTACTGGAATTTTTACGCACAACCATTTCTAGGGTTTACAAAGAATGGTGTGAAAAGGGAAAAACATCCAGTATGCGGCAGTCCTGTGGGCGAAAATGCCTTGTTGATGCTAGAGGTCAGAGGAGAATGGGCAGACTGCTTCAAGCTGATAGAAGGGCAACTTTGACTGAAATAACCACTCGTCACAACCGAGATATGCAGCAAAGGATTTGTGAAGCCACAACACGCACATCCTTGAGGCGGATGGGCTACAACAGCAGAAGACCCCACCGGGTACCACTCATATCCACTACAAATAGGAAAAAGAGGCTACAATTTGCAAAAACCCACCAAAATTAGACAGTTGAAGACTGGAAAAAAGTTGCCTGGTCTGATGAGTCTCGATTTCTTTTGAGACATTCAGATGGTAGAATCAGAATTTGGCGTAAACAGAATGATCATTGATCCATCATGTGGTGTAATGGTTTGGGGGATGTTTTCTTGGCACACTTTAGGCCCCTTAGTGCCATTTGGGCATCGTTTAAATGCCACGGCCTACCTGAGCATTGTGCATCCCTTTATGGCCACCATGTACCCATCCTCTGACGGCTACTTCCAGCATGATAATGCACCATGTCACAAAGCTCGAATAATTTCAAATTGGTTTCTTGAACATGACAATGAGTTCACTGTACTAAAATGGCCCCCACAGTCACCAGATCTCAACCCAATAGAGCATCTTTGGGATGTGGTGGAACGGGAGCTTCGTGCCCTGGATGTGCATCCCACAAATCTCCATCAACTGCAAGATGCTATCCTAT
>JACXGM010035182.1:0-11757 GCA_016801145.1 Umbra pygmaea | reverse complement strand
CAGTTATTGTGATTTGCTCTAAAGATATTAGGAGGTATGACGCTACAACATTATTTTGCCCATTTTACCTGATGGCCCAATTTAGCTGACTTCACCCTAATGCAATATGGGCTAAACTGGTGGTTATTTTTTGGCTTGTTCCCTTGCCAACAATAGTTATAAACTCACAATAACAAAGAGATTCTCATGAAAATAATTTATTGAATGTTTATTCCATGATGTGTTTATGAGAAATGCTTAACATACTACATATTCATATATTTCATAATATTAACAAATAATATTACATGTTTAAATATACTATATGCAATGTATTACATATTCTGAGAAGCACAAGTTAAATATTTCATGAAGATATTTAGGACACATATGTACGTATATGTTGAGGAATCCTATACATATGTATACTATTTCATGAGTTTTCCGTGTGGAATTGGGATAAACTATTCCAGACGAGAATTAGGTAGCTGTATAAAAAAGGTATTTCATGCCAGATATTAGTCCAATCAAATGAGGAAAACCAAGACTGCTCAAAAACCGCCACCAACTGCATTCAAATGGGACAATCTAGGCTATTTCATTGGATGAATGTTTGAACTGATGTTTACCAGTATGAAAAATATAAAAAATTCCCACACCGAAGCTGACATTGCAAGTGAAATGGAAACTTGGATGAGAGTAGACTTTTCACGTGTGGGCAATGGTCAGTTTGTGGATGACAGAAAGGTACAGAGTCTTGCTTTTGATTTATACTTATAGTTTCTGACAAATGTATCCTTTCGCAGTAATTTACTGCTTGCAATTTTTTTTGCTTGCCCAATGTTAGCAATGCAACGTCTTAATTGCAAGTTCCACACAACACTCTTGCTCTGCATGCGCAATATAGCAGATGCTCGAGCGACACAAGGTTTCTCCTCGCAACTACAGCTCTGCTCTTGCAACTCCAGTCCTTCGCTCTCTCAAACATAATATATGTTGCTTGCGCGAGATGTACTGCGCGCGCGCGACATTTGGCGTTGATATAACGCCATAATTTGTGAACAGCAGTTTTCAGTTCTTTCCACAGATTCTCGATTGAATTCAGGTCTGGACTTTGACTTGGCCATTCTAACACCTGGATATGTTTATTTGTGAACCATTCCATTGTAGATTTTGCTTTATGTTTTGGATCATTGTCTTGTTGGAAGACAAATCTCCGTCCCAGTCTCAGGTCTTTTGCAGACTCCATCATTCTTCCAGAATGGTCCTGTATTTGGCTCCATCCATCTTCCCAAAGTTTTAGCCATCTTCCCTGTCCCTGCTGAAGAAAAGCAGGCCCAACCCATGATGCTGCCACCACCATGTTTCACAATTGGGATGGTGTGTTCAAGGTGATGAGCTGTGTTGCTTCTACGCCAAACATAACATTTTGCATTGTTGCCAAAAAGTTCAATTTTGGTTTCATCTGACCAGAGCACCTTCTTTCACATGTTTGGTGTGTCTCCCAGGTGGCTTGTGGCAAACTTTATATGACACTTTTTATGGATATCTTTCAGAAATGGCTTTCTTCTTGCCACTCTTCCATAAAGGCCAGATTTGTGCAGTGTACGACTGTTGTCCTATGGACAGACTCGCCCACCTCAGCTGTAGATCTCTGCAGTTCATCCCAGACATTTTCGGGATGCTGTGTATTTCAAGCCCTGTTTAGAAGACTGAAATAAGAGGTTGAAATTGGATCAGATCCAGATGGATTAAGCTGTGATAACGCATTCTTGTTTGTTTTTGTTAATATTACCCTAGGAAGATAATGCAATTGGTCTTTAACATTCATGGTGATCTGAGGGGGCGGCAGAGTCCCGGTGAGGGGGCGTAGCCAACTAGTAATAGCTAGCTGGATAACGACTGAGTTAGCTTACCTCTTAGCTAGCTGGGGATCTGTGCTAACACCATAAGCCTTGGCTAGGCTTGTGTACCTCTCTTCCTATGGATTGGAACCCAGCGCCGACATCTCCCTTACTGGTCTAACCAGTTCCCCTAGAGATGTGATCTCTTTGTTACTAAATGCCTAGGTTCACCCCCCTGTACACTCAAGTTCCTATAACCTTATCTGCCCATAGGGCCCTCAATATATTTCACTCTGCTCAAAAATCCACTCCACTTATTAATTCTGCCCAATGCTCTTTTAACGTCCAATTCTCAAAGCATTTTTGCCACACCCTTATACTGCTTTTACTTTGCTCCTTAGGAGGAGCCAAACCCTGGCCCAGTAACCAATAATGCCATTCCCACCCCCCAGGGGCTCATTTATGCAGACTTCTGTAGTAATAAAAATCTTAGGTGGGGATGGCCGGCGACAAACACTGGTATCATCTTATTTACAAGTGTCTGCTAGGCAAAACCCCACCTTACCTAAAATCATTAATCTCTAGAGCAACACCCTCTCTTAATCTGTATTCAAGCAGGTATATCTCTCTGATTGCCACAAACGCTCACACCTCCTTCGGCCACTTCTCTTTCCAGTTATCTAATTATTTCCAGTGCTAATTTCCAGTGCCAATGTTTGGAAAGTACTACAAAAATCCTTGACTGTATGGTATATTGCCATGCCACTGTACTTACAGATATCTACCTCCATACAGTGGCGGCTCCTGAAATAAATTTCAGGGGGGGCATTTTTTCTGATGATGATTAAGGTGATCAATTCAATGTGTACATTAAGCAAGACAATATTAATTTGTTGCTAGATGATTAACTCATAGTGATTTTTTTTAATTTTTTTATTTCACCATTATTTAACCAGTTTAATCAATTATGAACAAGTTCATTTGCAATGGCGTTCTAGCAGAGATAAGGCGCAAGGTGCCAGGCGACATTAAGTTAGACATAAAGCAAAAATATTCAGGTATACAGTTACACATAAATGGTATTATTAAATAAAAATACTGTACATTCATTGCAAATATGGTCTAAAATACATAGGTAGGATAGGTTACATGATGAACATGGCTGAAAATGGTAACGTGCAAATTATACAAAGACAGCTGTGCAGTTTATTATGTGCAATATGCGTTAAGGCTTTGATGAGTATGCTAGGTCATAACCGGGCAAAGAAGGGGATAGAGTCAACATGTTTTTTACATTTCTTTGGCTTTATTGATGTTTAAATGTTTTTATTGATGCAAGTTTCTTCAATTTTACTTGACTTTTATTGATGTAAAGCACATTGCTACATTCCTTGTATGCTATATAAATAAAGGTTTATTATTATTATTATTATTAATATTATTATGTTCAGCGGTCAGTCAGTAGAATTGAAAATAATGCCTTAAAAGTAGTGATTGGTACGGTGGACTCGAGTTTCAGGGATTTTTGTATTGACTAAGGAAATATATACCTGCTCGAGCGCAGGTTGAGAGTTGGTGATGCTATGGATATTAATACCAAAGTGATACCTCTTGTGTCCACTACAGTGACGGCTAGTGGTGATATTGGGTGGGTGGGGAGAATGCATTAAACATCAATCAGAATTTCACATCAACACATCCATTTACATTTAAGTCATTTAGCAGATGCTCTTATGCAGAGCGAATTACAGTAAGGACTGTGACATTTCACTGGAGCAACTTAGGGTAAAGAGCCTTGACCAAGGACATAACGACATTTGGCACAGTGGCGAAACAAACCGGCAAACATTTGACTTCCATTCTGACTCCCTAACCACTGAACCATCTGCACCACATCTGAGATACCAAGTTACTATAGCCTGCGCTACACTAAAGATAAGTACCCACAAGAATGTCCTTATGGCAAAAAACACAATATATCTGTCTTTCACAGACCCACACACATACCATTTGACAATATTTCTATGTACAAGAAATGCAAGAATGATAGGCTACATGTGAGTACAGAATGATCTATCATAGCCTAGAATGTCAGAGAAGGGGCCACCTACCGATGCACTACAAAACATTTTCCAACTTTAACGACTGCCAATAGACACAACTGTTTTGTAACACATTGTGTCGAACATCATGTCCTGAATAAAACAATTTAGTACAGTAAACACAGCACAATTTATAGAAGAGAGACTGGCAATGTAAACAGGAAAGGGAAAGGAGATGAGCATGATGGTCTTTAAGAGGTCTATAGGCCTGGGCCTACCTTATCTGAAGAGAAGCTCAGATGTTTTATTTGTACCTTTTGCACTTTGCTATTATGACGTCGGATTTGCATGGTTATATTTTTATTTTTAATCTTTTGCATGTTTTTGTGCTGCTACGCTTCCCTGTGTGTGTGCAACAAGCATACTGTGCAAACACTGTGCCTATGCCATAGGTGCATTTGACTAATTTGTAGTTATAATAACTATGACGTATTGCGCCATTGACTTTAGACCAGGTTTTTGCTGGTCAATGGTGCGATCACTTTCCGATGCCTCAAGATAGCACTACACCCAGAATTATCCTGAACACATCTCCCTGTAAGACCAGCACGCCCATAGGTGCAAAAATGGGCGCAGGTGCATTTGCTATTTAAACCACACGGGCGCCTGACGGGAAATTGACAACTGCGTTGGTCTTAAAATAGCAAAGACACCTGCGTTCAGACTTTGCATTGCATTGCACCAGGTGCAAGATAGGGCCCTATGTATCATTGCATCCACGCCACCAAGTAACGCAACTGTCCAGGAGCTCACTGATGCCCAGATCTAGGTCTGGGAGAAGATCCCCCAGGACGCCATCTGCCGTGTCATCGGGAGCATGCCCAGACATTATGTATGCATACAGTCACATGGGGGCCATACACACTACTGAATCACATTGAATTGCCGTGATTCAATTGTTTACGTTGATTTTTGGTGTGAGTTTGAATCCAGCCCTCAATCGGTTGGTTCAATATGCATTCTTTTAGGGGAGGGTAGCACTTATACAGGCCCAGTAAGCACCCTATGATCAGTTTTGGATTGTTTTAGATCTTGATAAGTAACAGAAGCGCATGAAACACAAATAGGTATGAAACAATATTGATATTGTTGATATTGAAAAGAAATTAAACAATATTGATATTGACTGTGTACATTGCCCCTTGTCTAAACATTTGGAATCTGAGGACTGCCAGACTGATATTCAGTGTAGATTTCCAATGTAAACATGTGCGATCTGGTGGATTGAAGAAACAATCCAAAAACAACAGATGTTCAAACAATGATGGGACATTCTTTCTGTTCATTTTGTTATGAGAACATTTTCAAAAGTAGGACATTATTTTCATACATTATAACCTATATACCAAAGAAGATGCAACTGTTTATACACACACACACACACACACACACACACACACACACACACACACACACACACACACACACATATAGAAAAACACTCTACAGATCCCATGTCACAATTCGTAAGAGTAGGGGTGTTAACCCTGGTGTCCTAGACAAATTTCCAATCTGGCCCTTATACCGTCATGGCAACATAATCATCCCTATCTCTCAATTGGCTCATTCATTCCCCTCTTTCCCTCCTCTCCCTTCCCCCAGGCCATTGCTGTCAACTTACCTGGTAAAATAACAGTTAAACTAAAACGTAATTCATCAAGTGTCATTACTGTATATTAATTAAAATATACAGCTCTGGAAAAAATAGAGTCCACTGCAGATTACCAAATTGAAAACCTTTGCAATGTGATCAAGAGGAAGATGGATGGTCACAAGCCATCAAACAAAGCCGAACTGCTCGAATTTGTGGAAAACATTCACCCAGCATCAGTGAGAGACTGGTGGAGAGCATGCCAAGATGCATGAAAGCCACCTAAAATTATTATACAATTATTATTACTTATTTATTAGGGTTCAACCATGAAGTGGACCATTAAGGTCCGCCTACAAACATTTTCAGCCATTTTGAATTGTTTGAAAAACTAATTTTTGACATCTCCTCCTACACCTTAGCTCCGATTGCCCATAAATTTTCTGTGAATCATCATTGGATCAAGCTTATTAATAGTTAAATAAAACATGTCAATATCTCAATTACTTTCTAAGTTATTGACCAATAAACTTCAAAAGGGGCGTGGCTCTGGACATAAATGAACAGAAATCAGCAACCGTAAGGCCAATCATCACAAAACTCACAGGATATGTTCAGATAAGGGCCCCAGATATACTCAGACAGTTTTAAATACATAGACCGCTAGGGGAGCGCAAGATAGGTTAGTCGGCAATACACCAATATTACTATTAATTGCATATTCATTCTCCAATCATGACAAATCGCATAAGTAACTCAACCACGCCCTGCAAGTCGTATTCAAATTGACCACTAGGGGGCACTTTAAATGTATAATAACTGCACGTGGAATGACATAAATATAGCTATAGTTCATAAAAATGATAGGACATGTTTTATAACAGTGTTACATCTTGTGTGAAAATACTTTGAAGCCGCTATTGAGAAAACAGGGTTGAACCCGCAAATCGCCGTTGTGGCTATATTTATATAAATTATTATATTGTTATTAATATTATTAAACTCACTTCCATTTTTGTCAATGGAGCATGCTTAGTAGGGACACTAAGGAAAGTGTATTTATAAAGAGACCACAAATCCTTAACAGAGGGACAGGGTTAATTCTGAGCCAGGCCAAGTCATGTCTAGATCAATATGGGGTGCCGGTTCGATTCCTGACTGTGCCAAAAGTCTTTTTGTCCCTGAGCGAGGTACTTTACCCTAAGTGCCTGCAGGGGGATTTCCCTGTATTCACTGTATGCCGCTCTGGATAAAGAGTCCTCGTAATGACTCAAAAATGTAGACTAAACAATATTTTTACATCATTTAGTCTATTTAGTCGATTAAAAAGTTGCTTAAAGTTTAAAAAAATACTTAAAATTGTACTTTATTATCTGCTGTGTTGTGTTATGATTTATGAACAATTACCATATACTTGTGAAAATAGTTCCAAAGTGATAGTGTGTTATATTGATCATATGTTGCATTTGTTACATTTTATTAAATAATAAACTGTTGACGAATACTGTGTGTTGCTTAACTTACATTTTGACTGCAGGTATCAGACTCCTGCAGATTTCCTTGTCATAGCGGAGGCCAACAGTCCACTGCAGTACCCTACCCAGGGCATAGAGGTTCGCCCACTCAGGACTGTAGTTATTCCTGGTAATACCTGATGTCATACACTAAACTAAAAAATGTGCAACATGTAAAGTGTGGTTGCCCTGTGTCTTAATCTGAAATATCAGATCACAGAAATGTTCCAAACACACTATGCATGGGCATCGGAAAATATTATTCAAATGCATATTTACTATATAGTATTTGAGTCAATGTCGGTCTCTTTTAATGTTTGCTCAATAGTTGTATGTGTGAGGACAGTGAGCAGGCACATGAAGAGGGGGAAGCAAGTAGGCTACAGAGCTTAAATATACAGTGTGTGATTTTCTTAATTGCTAAATATTTTTTTAGGCTCCCCATTTTAGTCCGGATGTGTAGTATACTGTTTATATGCACAATCTGAGTAGAATCATTGTCTTACCACAGTTAACTTGAAACCAGACCTGTTTTAGCTGTAGGGCTTAGAACCTAGAGAATTAATTATTTCTAAAGAGTGCCCAAAACAACTGAATGTATCTTTAAAGACATGATGTACCAACTGACAGCAGTGCCTTTCTAGGATGGAGAAATCAAGAAGGTAGCTAAGTATATGCTATTGGCACAGATATACAACTCCTAAAGTCAGAAGTTTACATACACGTAGGTTGAGGTACTTAAAACTCATTTGTAAACCCTTTTTACACGTGTCATGTTTACAAACTATACTTGTGGCAGGTCAGGCAGGACATCTACTTTGTGAATGACACAAGTAAATTTTCCAACAATTGTTAACACAGATTATTCCACTTATAATATCCTATCACAGTTCCAGTGGGTCAGACATTTACATACACTATGTTGACTCTGCCATTAAAACAGCTTGAATAATTCCAGAAGATTATGTCAAGGCTTTAGAAGGTTCTGATTGGCTAATTTACTTAATTTCAGTCAATTAATGATGGTGTAGCTGTGTGTGTATTTCAAGGCCTACCTTCAAACCCAGTGCTTGACATGAGAAAATCAAAATAAGTCTCCCAAGACCTCAGGAAAAAAAATTGTAGACCTCCAAACCCCTGTCTTAAAAGTCTTGTTCCATTAGCAAAAAAGTATATTTATCTTGTATTCAGGCCAAACAAATTTGAATAAGACATTTACTTAACAAGCTATATTTGATTTAGATAATCACACTTGTTTTTAGTAAATCTTCCCTGAAAATCAGTGAAATTTGTCTTGTTCCATTGGCAGATAATTTTACTTATTACAAGCAAGAAATACCTTCATATTTTTTTTACTTATTTTTGTAGTGTCATTTTTGCAGTGTACAAACAACAATATACATTTATCAACACCCTGGAACCATGCAGCCATCAAACCTCTTAGGAAGGAGACACATTTTGTTTCCTAGAAAAAAATGTACTTTGGTGTGAAAAGTGCAAATCAATCCCAGAACAAAAGCAAAGGACCTTGTGAAGATGCTGGAGGAAACAGGTACAAAAGTATCTATATCCACAGTAAAACAAGTCCTATATTGACATAACATGAAAAGGTTGACCAGCAAGGAAGAAACCTCTGCTCCAAAACTGCCATATAAAAGCCAGACAACTGATTGCAACTGCACATGGGGACAAAGATCGTACATTTTGGAGTAAGTATGTATCTGGTAATTAAGTATGTCAACTGGTTTTTTTTAAACTGTTTGGCCATAATGACAATTGTTATGTTTGTAAGAAAAAAGGGGGAGGCCTGCAAGCCAAAGAACACCATCTTCACTTTGATAAACTGGGGTGGCAGCATCATGTTGTGGGGCTGCTTTTCAGCAGGAGGGACTGGTGCACTTAACAAAATAGATGGAAAATTATGTGAATATATTAAAGCAACATCTCAAGACATCCGCCAGGAAGTTAAAGCTTGGTCGCAAATGGGTCTTCCAAATGGACAATGACCACAAGCATACTTCCAAAGTTATGGCAAAATGGCTGATGGACAACAAAGTCAAGGTATTAGTTGCCATCACAAAGCCCTGACATCAAACCTATAGAACATAGGTCTTCAACCCTCTCCTCAGGGACCCCCAGACCTTCCAGAGTTTTGTTGTAGCCCTGAACAGGCACACCTGATTAGGCTTGTCAGCCGGTCATTAATCCTTTCATTAATGAATCAGCTGTGTCTGTTCAGGGCTACAAAAAATCTCTGTAATGTCTGGGGGTCCCGGAGGAGAGGGTTGAAGACGTATGCTATAGAAAATTTGACTCAGTTACACCAATTCTGTCAGGAGGAATGTGCCAAAATTCACCTAACGTGTTTTTGGACTGTTGTGGAAGACTACCTGAAATGTTGACCAAAGTTTAACAATTTAAAACCAATTCTACCAAATACTAATTATGTATGTAAACTTCTGACCCACTGGGAATGTAATGAAAGAAATAAAAGCTGACATGAATCATTCTCTCTGCTATTATTTTCAAATTTCAGATTCTTTAAATAAAGTGGTGATACTCACTGACCTATGACAGGGAATCTACTAGGATTGAATGTCAGGAATTGTGAACAATTGAGATTATACTGTATTTCTTTGGCTAAGGTGTATATATACATTTGACTTCAAATGTAGCATTGTGTAGCCAAATCATTTTAGCCTTGATAGCTGCAATTCAGTAATTGTATTTCATCTTGACTGGAATTTGTGAACTGTTATCCGCTTGTTAACAGTGCTTAAATTTAAAGAAGTTGTTTATATAACCGTTCCCATGCCTAATACACACAAGAAGCATATTCCTCTTAAATTGTGTGCACACACTTTATTCACTTCCTGTTGGTGATAAAGATAATACATTCGGTGTAATGTTGGAAATGGTTGCATGTTGTTTATTTTCATTTTCTATATAGACTCTACATACAAAATACACTGGTCAGAAGGGATTTTTGCAACATGGCTTTAAGCAGTTAAAACATAAATAACTGGATTGAGATTTTCTGACATTAATAATGAATACTGTTTTTTCTTCCCTGTTTCAAGGGCTGGCTCTGAAGGAAAAGTCTAGACCACTTCATACAGTAAGGCTACCCTACATAGTCTTCATCTGGTCATTCAAAGATGCACTGTAACTTTCCATTGATTTGTTCTGGGATGCCAAATTTGATTCTTTAAATTGTTTTATATACACTCAACGAAAGGATTATTAGCAACACCATACTAATACTGTGTTTGACCCCATTTCGCTTTCAAAACTGTCCTAATTCTATGTGGCATTGATTCAACAAGGTGCTGAAAGTATTCTTTAGAAATGTTGGCCCATATTGATAGGATAGCATCTAGCAGTTGGAGATTTGTGGGATGCACATCCATGGCACGAAGCTCCCATTCCACCACATCCCAAAGATGCTCTATTGGGTTGAGATCTGGTGACTATGGTGGCCATTTTAGAACAGTGAACTCATTGTCATGTTCAAGAAACCAATTTGAAATGATTCGAGCTTTGTGACATGTTGCATTATCCTGCTGGAAGTAGCCGTCAGAGGATGGGTACATGGTGGCCATAAAGGGATGGACATGGTCAGAAACAATGCTCAGATTGGCCGTGGCATTTAAACGATGCCCAACTGGCACTAAGGGGCCTACAGTGTGCCAAGAAAACATCCCCCAAACCATTACACCACCACCACCAGACTGCACAGTGGTAACAAGGCATGATGGATCCATGTTCTCATTCTGTTTACGCCAAATTCCTACTCTACCATCTAAATGTTGCAATAGAAATCGAGACTCATCAGACCAGGCAACATTTTTACAGTCTTCAACTGTCCAATTTTGGTGTGCTCTTGCAAATTGTAGCTTATTTTTACTATTTGTAGTGGAGATGAGTGGTACCCGGTGGGGTCTTCTGCTGTTGTAGCCCATCCGCCTCAAGGTTGTGCATGTTGTGGCTTCACAAATGCGTTGCTGCATACCTCGTTTGTAACAAGTGCTTATTTCAGTCAAAGTTGCCCTTCTATCAGCTTGAAGCAGTTGGCCTTTCCTCCTCTGACCTCTAGCATCAACAAGGCATTTTTGCCCACAGGACTGCCGCATACTGGATGTTTTTCCCTTTTCACACCATTCTTTGTAAACCCTAGAAATGGTTGTGCGTGAAAATCCCAGTAACTGAGCAGATTGTGAAATACTCAGACCGGCCCGTCTGGCACCAAGAACCATGCCACGCTCAAAATTGCTTAAATCACCTTTCTTTCCCATTTTGACATTCAGTTTGAAGTTCAGGAGATTGTCTTGACCAGGATCACACCCCTAAATGCATTGAAGCAACTGCCATGTGATTGGTTGAGTAGATAATTGCAATAAGGAGAAATTGAACGGGTGTTCCTAATAATCCTTTAGGTGAGTGTGTATATGTATGTATATGTATGTATATGTATGCATACATACGTATATGTATACATACATACATACATACATACATACATACATACATACATACATACATACATACATACATACATACATACATACATACATACATACATACATACATACATACATACATACATACATACATACATACATACATACATACATACATACATACCAGCCGCGGTCGGTGGATCTTAATTGGGGAGGACGGGCTCGTATTACGCTCAGAACCGGAGTGAATGGAATGTGTGCAAATCA
>JACXGM010035181.1:0-11769 GCA_016801145.1 Umbra pygmaea | reverse complement strand
TTCTGATGACCTGGACCTTTCATTTGATTGTGATTTTGACATTGTCCTGTACAACTTGTGAGCCTCATAGAGGGAAAACATTTCCTACTGTTACTCACCCAAGTGTATTTTGCTACCATCTGTGTCCAATCTTAATTTCTTAATAATTCAGTGTATACAATGATCCATTCTATTTCAGACCACTTTTCAGACCACTTTCCTTTTAAAAAGGACTTTGTTGTCATATTTTTACAGTACATCTTCATTAAAATGGGTGCTTTGACTGCAGCTTTTTCTCCGCTCTGGGGTGCGTGGCAGATGCGGTCTTTTCTTCATGGGGCCCTCTTATTCAAATCACAGCAGCTGGGGAGTGCAGGGCTGGGGGGATGTAGGTTGTTGTTATGGGGGATGGAAAAGGGGAGCAAGGGGCATTTGTTTGGCAAGTGCATAATCGGGCACACTTCTATGCGCAGGAACCACGAGGCCCATTGTCCTTTAATTCATGACAACTGGAGCAGAGGCGAGGCTGCGCCTGGTCTGTTGGACTTTGTGGCATAGATGGATAGATGGCATGATGTCTGACCACAGGAAGGAATACAGCAGGGGCCTCTTCAACAGGATCACACATGTCAGTCTGAGTCCTCACATTATTACCTTCACCAGCCTTCTCCAGAAAATAGTTGCACTCTTTAAATGTAATTTTGTATGCCCACGCATATGCTAACCCTTACTTGGGTGTAGAGGATTGCAGGGAAGTTTCCTTTATTTCCTGTAAGGGATTAAGCATGGTGAGTAGGTGTTCTCCTGGGATGCAGAGTGGGCTGGACCGCGTCAGGTTCTTGGCACATTTTCTTTGTTGTTTATCCGAAGTGATAGTGGTACACAATCTGGTGGCTGTTAAATTTGATAAAAGTTATTTTTTCTTATTAAGAAGTCTGATCTGGCAGCATGTGGTAGCTTGACTGGCTTGAAAGTAACAGTCATATTGTTTGCAAACTGCAGCAGCTCAACAAATGATATGTTCTTGTGTTTATTGAGCAGATGCTCTGGGTATTTCATTATTTTTATAAACCTATGATCATCGTATCATTCAATTAAAAGTGTATTGCATTCATACTTGCACACACATTTAATTAAACCTGCACTATGTAACATTTTTGAAAAATACAAAAATTATATTTTAGGACAAAAATTATGTAAGGGACTAACAAATCGGTCCCAGGGGTTGAAAACATACTACGATAAGTACACCGCATATCTCACACTAAAGTCAAACCCGATATATGCAAGATATCGGTTCCATGAGAAAATGCAAGGGGATGGGAAAACCTTCTAACACTTCGTAAGGGAACTAAAGTTGCTAAATAAAGCTTGTGGACACCCAAACAGTGACAAGATGTTGCAAGACCTTATTGTTTTTGCTACAAACTCGCAGCAAGTGCGGGAGAAGTTGCTTAGCCATGTCATGGAGCTAAGCCTTATGCTGGATTCACACCAGGCACGGCAACTTGGTAGCATTCTGGCAGAGGTCCATTCATTTCAATAGGAAGCAATGCGCACCGCTGCGGCAAATCTACCGGATCCGGCAAAATGTGGATGCAGCGCAGCGGGTGTGTCGCAAGAGTTGAAATTATCCAACTTGTGCGGTGCTTTGCCATATGGCACTAGAACCAGAAGTTGATGTACCACCAAGGAATAGCTAATATGTCGCTTTCACCTATGGGTTTATGGGATTGCAAGAAAAGCTTTGACAGCTCAGTAGATAGTTTTCGTATTGTCAATAAATACTAACCTGAAAAACCTCCTGCTAGTTGCCTTGCTGGAGGAGGACATTTGTATGCAACGTTATCCAGCACTATGAAGATGCAGAAGATTGATTACGATGTTGTTTGCGGTGTACAAGTGTGACTGCATTACGATGCCGTACCGTGATTTTCTGCCATGCCTGGTGTGAATCTAGCAATAGACATTGCGCACTCTCACGAGCTAGTGCAAGTCCAGCTCAAAGAGATGGTCAGAGGCAGAGACCTAAATAACAAAGCTGTACACGCCATAGGCAGAAGACCTGAACATAGATGAACAGACACAAGTTACAAAACCAGGCAGAGGTAGTCTGCCACAGCACACAGAGAATGCGACCGATGCGGAAGCCTGCACATCACCAAACAGAGCGCCTATCTAGCCAAAGGGAAGCAGTGCATGAAGTGCAAAAAACTCAATGACTTTGCAAAATTCTGAGTCAAAGCAACACACACACACACAAACACCCATACAAGAAAAGTCATACAGACTGTGGATGAAGACACCAAAGATGAGCAGGTAGAAATTTTAATTGATGGATTTACAACTGAAAACACAGGAAAATGTAATGAACCAGCTTATGCTGACATTGAAGTCAGAACTCAAAAAGTAAAATTCAAAATTGAAACTGGCTCGCAGACTAATGCAATTCCCATACACATATTTTAAAGACTGTTTAGAGATATTGCTATAAAACTGACTACCCTATCTCTCATATGGAGGAGAGCTCCTGAAAGTGAAAGGCACCTGTCATCTGAAGTGTAAGTTCAAGAACACCTCCATTGTACTTGAATTCTATGTAGTAGACACCAAAGCACCTCCTATTCTAGGGATGAGAGCTAGTCAAGATCTTAAGTTAATCAAGCTGATAATGGCTGTGGTCGAGGAAGATGTGAAGCCATACAAAGACACCAGCAGCCTTCTTAAAGAATACACAGACGTCTTCCAGGGCATATGAGAGTTTTCAGGCGAGTGCCACCTCCATGTCGACCCGGACACCACACCAGTAGTATACCCACCAAGAAGAGTACCAATTGCTCTGCGAGAAAAAACTCATACAGGAGCTCGACAAGATGGAGAAAAGCAACGTGATACAGGTTCCAGTGGCTGCCATTCGTAATCATTTCAGCTCAAGACTAATTCCAAAGGCGGGTTGACGAAACATATGAAGGCCTCCCGTGTGTAGCCACCATTGTCGATGACATACTCGTTTTTTCGGCAAAACAAAGCTTGAACACGACAACAACCTTAGGGCCATGCTGAGATGCAGAAGAGAAAGAGGGGTAAGGCTAAACCCTGACAAATGCCAGGTAGGTGTGTCAGAGGTCAGCTACTTCGGCCACACGCTCTCACGTGAAGGCGTTAAGCGGGACCTGGCAAAGGTGAAAGCGATACGAGAACTGCAGTCACCCACAAGCAGAGGGGAGTTGGAAACCATCCTCTGGAAGAATAACTATTTGGCCAGGTTCGCACCACGTCTCTCCGAGGCAAATGCACCAGTACGTCAACTACTGAAGCAGGACAGCGAGTTCCTATTGGACCAAAACCATGATAGAGCATTCATGCAGACAAATGAGTTGATAACACAGCACCCTGTGCTTGCATACTATGACCCTCAGAAAGAATTGCCACTCCAAGTAGAAGCTTCAAAATGTGGCCTCGGCACTGTCATGCTCCAGGATGGAAAAACTCATTGCCTATGCCTCCAAGTCACTCAACAGCACCAAAGTGGACTACGCTCAGGAGCAAAGGAACTGTATGCAGTTTTATTCAGCTGTAAGCACTTCCAGAAATATATGTACCCTGAACCTGCGAACCACCATCAACCAGCAAACCAACAACAGCCCCGCTACACAACAAGGTTTGGCCGCACTTCCAGGCCGAGACAAATCCTTGACCTGTATTGAAAAGGGTGTAGGTGGACCGCTGCCCTAAAAAATACTTGTAACTCAACTGTTGTTTCTGATCACTATGTCTTGCCTTAATTAGAAAAAAAAGAGGAAACAGGGAAAATAAGTAGAGAAAATTTGTTTACTTACCCGTTACTTACCTGTTACGTTGAAGACACTGTGAAATCACTTGACTGCCTGTTATGTCTTATGCTTTTTCAACAACAAAAACATACGAGTTTACTTACATGTTACTTAAATCCTACAGGAAATGAAAACCTTGCATTCTAGCTGGAACACTATTGAATTGCTTGCACTCACGCCTTATGCCATTTAACGGCTGCCTATACCTGTTTACATTTAGTTATGGAACTAATGACCAACAAAGTTTTTTTTTCAGGTTACTATATGTGCCTTAAGCACAAGTGTTATTTTCAAGGAATTAATATTGTGTGTGTTCATGTAGTGCCATTTTTCTCTTAAGAAAGTAGATGTAACATCCTGACTGTATGTTCCCAAAGGGACACCGTAGCTCCAGGCACGATCCCTGTACTCTCACGAGATTCAGTGGGTTATCCATATGGCACAATAAACTACCAGTTCATAATGTCCAATGTGCGTCCCAGTTATTTAGATAAACTAGTTTAGCCAGTGTAAAAAGTTAAAAACCTATAAGTATTACAGAAAGGACAAACTAATGGAAGTTACAGTGCAGCTTTAAGTCTGACTCTCATTGAAGCGTCTTTACCTTCTATCAATATTTGAGGTGAGCATAAATAAAACATGTCCACTGACATTTCCCACATCTATAATTCAACAGAAACAAAAAGATCCCACCATTTTAACAATTTGCATGTTAAAAAAGATATACACTCACCGGGCACTTCATTAGGTACACCTGTTCAACTGCTCGTTAATGCAAATATTTAATCAGTCAATCATGTGGCAGCAAGTCAATGCATTAAGGCTTGTAGACATGGTAAAGATGATCTCCTAAGTTTCAAACCAATTATCAGAATGGGGAAGAAAGGTGATTTAAGTGACTGAATGTGGCATGGTTGTTGGTGCCAGACAGGCTGGTTTGACTATTACAGAAAGTGCTAATTTACTGGGATTATCCCGCACAACCATGGGTTTACAGAGAATGGTACAAAAAACAAGACAAAATATCCAGTGAGTGGCAGTTCTCTGGGCGAAAATGCCTTTGTTAATGGCAGAGGTGAGAGGAGAATGGTCAGACTGGTTAGAGCTGATAGAAAGGCAACAGTAACTCAAATAAACACTTGTTGCAATTAAGAAATGAAGAAGAGCATCTCTGAACACATAAAACATCAAACCTTGAAGCAGATGGGCTACAGCAGCAGAAGACCACACCCGGTGCCAATCCTGTCAGCTAAGAACTGGAAACTGAGGCTAGAATTTTCACAGGCCCACCACAATTGGACAGTTGAAGATTGAACAAATTTTGCCTGGTCTGACAAGTCTCAATTCATGCTGTGTCATTCAGATCGTATGGTCAGAATTTGATGTTAACAATGGTTTAGGCTGGTGGTGGTAATTTCATAGTGTGGGGAATATTTTCTTGGCACTCTTTGGGCCACTTAGTACCAACTGAGCATTGTTTAAATGCCACAGCCTACCTGAGTATTGTTGCTGACCATGTCCATCCCTTTATGACCACAGTGTACCTATCTTCTAATGGCTACTTCCATCATGATATCACACTATGTCACAAAGCTCAAATAATCTCAAACTGGTATCTTGAACATGACATGAGTTCACTGTACTCAAATGGCCTCCACAGTCCCCAGATCTCAATACAATGGAGCACATTAAGATGTGGAAGAAAGGGAGAGTCGTATCATAGATGTGCAGCCGACAAATCTGCAGCAACTGTGTGATGCAGTAATGTTAATATCGACTAAACTCTCTGAGGAATGATTCCAGCAAATTGTTGAATCTATGCCATGAAGAATTAAGGCAGATCTAAGAGAGGTTCAACCCCGTACTGACAAGGTATACCTAATGAGTGTATATTTTATTGACCTGAATACATGACACATTATTATTTGTTTACAAACTGTAGAAATGTGGTTAGTGAAGTTAATTATTATACATGTTATACGTCTGTTCAGCAGCAGCAAGCATGACGGTGATAGTCGCTCCTAACAGATTTCTGTCCCAAGGAGATGATGGGGTAAAGGAACTACGTGTCTGAACATTCTGCTACATTGATTTGAATTGGAATGACCTTTCTAATCATTCCATTTCTATGTTCTGGACCTTTGTTTTGCCTTTTGTTTACAGCCACACTACACCAAACTTGGTGGGATTATAGCAGTTAGTTAAATAGATTCTATAGGCATAGGTAAAGAGAGAGATTACTGTTATCATGTATTTTCTTTTTGCAGACCCATTTGTAATCTATGCACATTTTACTATATAACTCTGTAAATAGTTTATAATATAACATTTAAATGGTTTTTATATAAAATGTGTGATTGAAAACTATATATTTTCATTATTAACATATAAACTGTCTGTGTAATAATCCATGGAATTAAAAATATATTTAAATATTTTATTTTTGTGTTAATTTTTCCACTTGTGTTGGCAATGTAAATAAATTGTACCCATGCTAGTTACTACTAATACTAATTGAGAATTTGAGAGAAATATGGTTCACCATAAAAAACTACTCTTGTGCAACATCAACACCATGTGGTAAGAAGGAGTATGGCCCAAAAGAAATCCAGGGTTTGTGTATGGATATCTAGTGTAATTTTTTGTTTTTGAATAATTAGGCCTGACAGAATTGGCCAGAAGTGGAACAATTTCTAAGCAGACTAACCTGGACTAGCTATAGCTATATATACATTCCTGCTCATAAGTTTGCATACCCTGGTAGAATGGGATTCAAAGTATAAACTATATAAACTATACAGTATGATTAAACTATATATAAAAACTATAAGGCATTACAGCATAGCACAATAATTCATCCTCTCGTACCGCGGCACCAATCGTATGTCTTTGAAATATGTGGTAAATTTTATTTAAATGTATGGCACATTTAAATATGTAATATGGGCATATATTTTAAAATATATGTTATGGTTTTTCACATTTAAATATGTAATTAACATATATGGTCATATGTTTTAAAATATATGCTACATTTATATATACGGTATATGGCCATATATGACCATATATTAGATTTCTGTAACTTGCTCAAAACACTGTTGTTCCACAAGCGTTTCATTAGAATGGCGATGAGGTCCAAACTGTTGATCATTGGTGAGTTAGTATATGTTTTCACAATCTTTTTGGCAAAGTTGACTACTAGCGTGAAATGGAAAATTGGGATATGGCTGTCCTTCAATGTTCCATTTAACATTATAAACTAGTGAGCTCTTTCTGGGCCTACAATAACACTTCAGAAGGAAAGCAGACATTATTACATTAGACCTCTGAAGCAATTAGAGATCCCCCATCTTGTGGTGAGATACATAATAGAGAAGGAGACAAAAGTTAAGGTTGCAGCTTGTGTTTATATCTTTTAACTTCCATACATATATATATATCAAGCGGTTGAAGATGAGATACATATATGTACATATATACATTTACATAACAGCACTAATGATAACCATCTTACATTTTTATTGGTCCCAAAATCATGTTGTCTATCAACCAAGTTTACCTTAAATGAAAGGTGACTTTTTTTCTCAATAATGATGACCAAGATAGAAAATCAAAACATTGTTCAACATGTAACACAAATACCTACAGCTTTAGCTCTGTCATGATTTGAATAGGAATAAATGTGGACAGTCAATTTTAAGCAAGCAGAACCGTGAAATAGAAGAGTAGAATAGTGAAATTAGTAATTATGCAAGTATTTTCAAATACCACAAAAGCAGGGCTGCCCAACCCTGTTCCTTGAGATCTACCACCCTGTAGGTTCTTGTCAACCCTAATTTGGCACACCTGATTATAATAATTAGCTCTGCACTAAAGCCATCTTTTTTCCCTGTATACTTGTTTGGAGGACACTCCGTTTTGTGAACAACTTCAAGCTGGAAGTATACTTTTTTAGCCTTCAAAACTCCAGAAAGCATATTGAGTCTTAAGTTCATTTTAGGTAAAGGACATTTAAAAATGTTTAATTAGTTGAGATAAGAACATACAGTAACTTAACTTTTTTATGGCCAAATGTCGCCATATTAAGATTTATGTATGGGCATGAACTGCACATTTCAGATCTCCCCAAAGCCTCTCAATAATATTGAGCTCAGGAGACTGTGATGTCCACTCCAGAACCTTGCTGTAGCCACTGATGGGTAGACTTCGCCTTGTGTTTTGGATCATTGTCATGTTGAAAAGTTCAGGTGTGTCCCATGAGAAGCTTTTGGGCTGATGACTGCAAATTGTCCTCCAATATTTTTTGATAACACACTGCCATCAATTTTGACTTGATGCATCCATGTAGGGATGGTGTACTTTCGTCATAGGCCTTGTTTACTCCTCTTCAAACATAGCGTTTATGGTTGTGATCATAAAGTTCAACTTTGGTCTCATCACTTTGTTCCAGCAGGTTTGAGGCTGGTCTAGGTGCTGTTTGGCATATTGTATGCAGGCTGTTTTGTGTCATTGGCACAGTAATGGCTTTTTATCTGGCAACTTCAGTGTGCAGCCCATTTTTGTTCAAGTACATCCTTATTGTAACTGCCACACCACTTTTTTTTGCAGAGAACCCTGTATTTCAGCTGAAGTTGCTTTGTGGGTTTTTCTTTGCATCCAGACAAATCTTCCTGATAGTTGTGGCTGAAATCTTTGTTTGTATTCCTGACCGTAGCTTGGTATCAACAGATCCCATACTTTATCACTTCTTTATCAGAGTTGAAACAGTATTGATTTGCATTTTCAAATATTTTTATATCTTTTTATATACTTTTCCTGATTTATGAAGTTCAACTACCTTCTCACAGATCCTTTGACAGTTCTTTTGCTTTCCCCATGGCTCAGTATCCAGCAAAGTCAGTGCAGCCCTGGATGAAATGTGCAGGGGTCTCTTAAGAGCTAAACAAAACTCACTGACTATTCATACACACACACTAATTATAAGCAAACAAGTCCTCAACTTGTGTGTCAACTTGTGTTTATATTATCAGGCCAATCATTCAAGGGTATGAAAACTTTTGATCAGGGCCACTTGGGTGATTTCAGTCATCAATATTTTTTTTAAAGCCACACACAATTATGTAATAATAAATGGCTTCACTTGACCACCATCCCTAAATAAAATAAATGCTTTATGCGTGATGATGCGTCATTGTCCAAAAAATTCAAATTTCACAAATTCTGCCACGGGTATCTAAATTTTTTAGCACAACTGTACACTGTCAGATTTTTGCATATTGATTAACATCAGCAATGTGCTATTAGAGGTAAACCAGCTCAAATTAGTTTGAGATCTACTGACAGCTATCCTAAGATGTCAGAGGGACAAAATATTCTAACTAGAACTCCCCAGTAGGTTTAGAAGGGTTAAATATTGAGACTAGTTGTAATGATTACTCCCAAAGATTGAAAGAACACTGTTTATTATAAACAGGAATAAATACCTTTCAAGGGCAACGGCACAGAATAATAATCCAAGATAGAAACTCAACCAAACAATGCAGGGGTCAGGCCAGAACAACAACACAGGAATGCAGGCAAAGGTACAGAGGGAAATCCAAGGCAGAATAATCAAATACTATGCAAAGGTCAAACCGAAATAACAATATATATCAATGGAATGCTCAGAAAGGGAATATAATACTCACAATACCTCGCAAGGAGTATAATGGAATGTGTGTGTCCTATATACTGACTGGATGTGAGCAGGTGTACAGAATTAGGGTGATTGAGTCTGGGTTATGGGAATTGTAGTTCAGATCAGTCCAGGAAGGGGAAGATGTAGTTCTCTGTGAAAGGGAACAGGAAATGTTACAGAGTCTGGTATTTGGGAAATGTAGTTCTAGAATAGAAAGTTGTATATTCAAGGGGAGAGGAACGTTACACTAGTCCTATAGTTAACAAGCTGTTCTTCTTGTTTTTGCATCTCTTGATCAACCAGAAATTAACGTCAACCACTGGCACATACATACAGGGATGAGTGCATTTCTCAGCAACAAAAACGCATGCACAACCTACTACAAGGGTTCACTAGTGTGCAACAAGGCAAGGCAGCCCTGTCTGAAACCCCACCCATCTGCCCTATATACTTGTAAATATAACTTCTTTTTAAAGGACAGTTCCATACAGGGGACATTCTTGAAGCATAAAAATGTATATTTACCCATAACACCAGTACGGGTGAAGAACAAAAGCAGAAATAGACGTTTGAGTTTCTGAATATAAAATCTAATTAAATTAACACTGTTAATTGTTGAATATTATTTTTGTCTTTTATAGTGTTTATTAGTTTATTTTGTTTATATATTTATTGAACTGTGAAATCGAATTATTTATTTATTTTTTCAAATTGGGTTTCATCAGGGTCTATTAGTCTCCTAATGCAGAATTATTTATGTATCTGTCTGTTAGTTGTATGTTGTGTTTGATGGTTGTATGGTTGGTGGCAAACCAGTATCCCTATCGGGATTAATAAAGATCGATCTAATCTAATCTATACGGTATTAAAACAGTAATCCAATTAACATAATTCTTCTCTCTGTGTTCAGTTACAGTACAGTCGTTGTCAAACATTTTGAGAATGAAACAAATACACATTTTCACAAATTTTCGATGATGATGGCAATTTGCATATAATTTAGAATAAGGGTGGGCATACTTCCACCCTCCTAAGTCTATCGATTATCTTGTGAACCATGCATGCTATCCAGGGGTTAAATTGGGATTGGTTACATGGGGGGGGGCCCTAGGAGTTTTTGAATTTTTTTTTTTTAAATAAACCATTAAATGCCATTTTCTGGAGAGTTTTGTGCAAAGAAATGGAGAAATCAAGTCTTACATGATATGTGCAAAACTGAAAGGTTTTTTATATGTATATATTTATAAAATTATATTTTGCATTGCTGTAGTATCAACATGTATTAGGGCATTTAGCAGTTACAATACATTACTGTTAATCAGTCATCACTTGATTACACATTTTATTACCTTGTTATGATATAAGAAGTGACCCATACAATGTGCCAAACACAATCTGCTACATGAAGAGACAGTGCAGCATCTGACCGTAGCAACTGCTGAGAAGATTTGGATCTGTGGTGACCTGGTTCACCTGACACTTCCTTCTCCCATTCTCTCTATTTACTACTACAACACACACACACACAGACACACACACACACAAAGACGCAACAACGTTTCTGGTTTCAGCAAATACACACAGCTGAAGCTGTGCTCACTCAAGCTGATTTTATTACAAATACAACCAATCACAAATGTATACACCCACATTATTCATCACGTGCCATTTCATTAATTTCATACACAAATGTCGAGCAACAATAAAAGAAAACAAAACATAACACATATTGTGAGAGCACATTACAACACCCCCACTTGCTCTCACATTGATAACATAGAACGCATCATCTTCCAAAAATAAATGCATCAAACTTCATCATCTTACACTTGGTTGTTAGACAAACATAGTCTAACCTGGACTCAACAAACACTCTTCAAAGCTGCCAGCTTGGTAACCAAGTATATAGTTTGTTTACTGGCTCCCATAATGGCTGGTATGAAAACACCTCAGTATTAGTCTGCCTTTTCATACAGGCCAGGTGCTCTGAAGATCTCCTCCTTGCTACATTTAACAAAGAGTCAAATGTATTCCTTATGGTCAACGGTTATTTATGCTCGCCTTTACCTGTTCATAGGTTTTAATTAAAACCTTCCCAAAACGGATGAACCCAGCCTTGAGCTTTTACTTTGGACTATTTTCAATGCTGAACATTTGACAATGTGTTAGGGCAATATTAACAAATTAAATGTGCTGTCCCTTATTCATAGTTTTAAAAGTATGGTGATTTGTTTGTCTCATTGGGGGGAAATGCCTGGCGCCGCCGCTAAGCAGGTG
>JACXGM010035180.1:0-11757 GCA_016801145.1 Umbra pygmaea | reverse complement strand
ATGATAGTGACATTTTAATAACTGGATGAGATTCATAAGGGCAGATTCATATGATAGTGACATTTTAATAACTGGATGAGATTCATAAGGGCAGATTCATGATAGTGACATTTTAATAACTGGATGAGATTCATAAGGGCAGATTCATATGATAGTGACATTTTAATAACTGGATGAGATTCATAAGGGCAGATTCATATGATAGTGACATTTTAATAACTGGATGAGATTCATAAGGGCAGATTTACATTTTAGTCATTTAGCATGCTCTTAAAGTAAATACAGGAGGGAGTACAGTAAGTACAGTAAGTACAGTACATCCCCTGGAGTAACTCAGGTTGATGTGACTTGCACAACAACATTTGGCACAGTCGGGAATCAAAGCCAGCTGACTACCTGTTATTAATATTATTAATATGATATCAAGGTTACTTATGATTGGATGAGTTTTTGTAAGTGTACACTGTGTGCACAATTATTAGGCAAGTCAGTATTTTGACCATATCAACATTATTATACATATGTTCCAACTCCAAGCTGTATAAACTGGAATGCTTATTGGATTTAATCATATCAGGTGATGTGTATTTGTGTAATGAGGGTGGGTGAGGCGGAGATCAACACACTATATCAAGATATGCATAATTATTAGACAGTTTCTGTTCCTCAGGCAAAATGGGCCAAAAAATATTTTTTACTGACTCAGAAAAGTCAAACATTTTAAAACGTCTTTCAGAGGTAATCAGCACTCTTGAAATTGTTAAGATATTGGGGCGTGATCACAGAAACATGAAACGTTTTGTTGCAAAGAGTCAACAGGGTCACAAGAAACGTGTTGAGAAAAAAAGATGCAAATTAACTTCCAAAGATTTGAGAAGACTCAAACGTGAAGCTACCACGAACCCATTGTCCTCCAGTGCTGTCATATTCCAGAACTGCAACCTACCTGGAGTGGCCAGAAGTAAAAGGTGTTCAGTGCTCAGAAACATGGCCAAGGTAAGGAAGGTTCAAACCTGACCACCAGTGAACAAGACACATAAGTTGAAACATCAAGACTGGGCCAAGAAATATCTGAAGACAGATTTTTCAAAGGTTTTATGGACTGATGAGATGAGAGTGACTCTTAATGAACCAGATGGACGGGCCCGTGGCTGGATCAGTAACAGGCATAGAGCTCCACTTCGGCTCAGACGCCAGCCAGGGGGAGGTGGGTTACTGGTACGGGCTGGTATTATTAAAGATGAGCTAGTTGTACCTTTTCAGGTTGAAGATGGACTCAAACTTGACTTCCAAACCTACTGCCAGTTTTTTGAAGACACTTTCTCCACGCAGTGGTACAGGAAAAAGTCTGATTCTTTCAGGAAGACCATGATTTTTATGAAGGACAATGCCCCCTCACATACATCGAAGTAATCCACTGTGTGGCTAGCCAGTAAAGGCCTTAAAGATGAAAGAATAATGACATGGCCTCCTTCCTCACCTGACCTAAATCCTATTGAAAACTTGTGGTCATCAACAGATCAAGAAACTCCATGAATGGAAGGCTTATGACTGTTAATGAAAAGAAGGGTGGCTATATTGGTCATTGAATCAAACATTTTAATTTGTAAATTTTGAGTTAAGATAAACTTTTCATTTTTCATTTAGTTATAAAATAAGTTTAATTATTCTGCACACTAATAGTTGCCCAAAAATTGTGCACACATATATATTCTCCAAAGAAAGCCAAGACCTCACTTTTACTTTAACTATTCAGGTTTGAGGTGTATTTACATTTTGGATTGACCAAGAGCACTTTGTTGTTCAATAATAAAATGAATCCTCAAGATTACTACTCGCCTTATAATTATGCACACAGTGTAGATGCATATGACACTAACGAGTTTTTAATCCAGGAGCTCTACTTCCAATGGAGGAAGGGTATTTGTGCCGGAGAAGCTTTCGACTCTGGTCTATACATGCCCCCTGGCGTCGGGGGGTTTGAGCCCCAGCTCGGCCGACTGTCTGTGCCCTTCCTCTCTGTCTCCCCCTACCTGCCTCCTTGGCGTCTGCTTCTTCCAGTACTGTAAAAAAAATAATAAACAATATCGCCAACAATGATATACAAAATATCAGTCACCCAAACAACAAACTGTTTAATGCCTCATATATAGCGGTAATGACACCCACGCACACTGATAGACAGTTTCTACCCAAAGGCCACTAAATAGCTGAATTGAAACACATCATTGTGTAGATACTGTATTATCTTGAGCTCTGCTGCCAGGGTCGCTGTAAAGGGGGGGTAAAGGATGACGATTCTCGGGGCCCATGACTAAGAGGGGGCCCAGAGAAGCCCTGTCTCAGCTGTGTTGGGGGCCCTGTCAAGATTCTTTTTATGGGGCCCAAAATCCTTAGCAGCGCCCCTGTCTGCTGCCAACATGCCTGTGTACTGTACTGTATACTATTTATTTTTCACTGCTGCTAATCCTGTATATTTTCATGTCATAAGTTTCATTCATGCAACTTTATAGTATACTGGATGATGCTATATGAATCAGATTCTGTCTTCTTTAAGCATGAACCGCATTCTCATGATATTTTGAAAATCTACATTCCAAATCAGCTTTGACTCAAGTATAACTATATTATGATGTAAAATTTGTGGACTTTAAAGTGTGGTTAATAAGTGGTGAAGAGCATCCTAAACATTCCAATGAAAAAGCCCCACGTGTTGTTGTCATAGAGGGTAAACTGACACATTTAGGAGAAGCAAGACACAGTTTTACGTTTCCACCTCTGGGTTTTATAAAGATCCAGTCATGCTGCCATCTCTGAGGTCTGCTGACCTCCCACCACACATGTTCCTGGGACATATTTATGACATCAGAGACTTCCAGGCAAGCGTAACACCACCTCCCCTCCTATTCCCAACAATACGAGGCAGCGCTTTCTGAACTTCTGAATGAAGCCTTCTGGGAAGAGATGAAGCGCATGCTGACGGTGGTGATGTTGATCTTTGATCTCTCCTTCATGTGGTGTTCATCCCTGATTAATGAAACACCACAGGGCCAGACCGTCATCGCCCATAAACATCCGTCATGGACATAATCATTAATAGATGCATGATAATGAATGAGTCCGTGGATTCATAATAGAATCATTGTATGACTCAGAAGGCTTTTTCACTGTTTACCATTTTTTGGATCCATCCTTGTCATCTCCTAAAGCAAAACACAAACCTTCCTCCTATTCCCATATGGCACAACACTACTTTGGACCTACGGAATACGGATCAGGGCCAGATCCAATATAGAGTTTAGTATGTAAACCTTATTCAAATGTGATTGATAGACAGAACTGGCGGTTCAATGTATCGCTGCCTGCTCATAAACCAACCCATCAACCTGTTTAACTCTGTGTCCCTTCTGTCATTCAAAAACACATTATTTCATTTGGCAGAGTGGCGCAGTTACTTGCTAGCTAGCTAGTTTGGTGTGCAGTTAGTTAGCTATGCTAGCTGTTTGCTAATTTTACACACAAGCACAATATATTTTTTAAAAGACGCCAAATATGAAAATGTACAGGCAGCGATGGCAACACAACCACAATCGAAACAAGTCATCACTGATGCTGCCTCCCTGTACGTGCGTCACTCACCTATCATAAACGCAAATTCCTCAGTGCACTTTTTAACTTTGTCCTGTCTATTGTTGTCATCCAAAACACAAGATAACTGAACAGCCACAGCAGCAGTTAGCTAGCTTAGCTATCAGGTGAAAAGTCTGATTCCAAAGTTCAACATCACAAGAGCAGCTGCAGCACGAGCACACTGCCCTATGTGTTTCTCAAGCATGCAGCTAATTGCACAACGAGCTCAGTAACCGTAAGAACAATGTAAACTGACAGATTATCTAGGTGACAAGCAAATGCTATTCATGTGTCTAATAAAATAATAATGTTTTATTATTTGTTTTTTGGAGTGGCGGCAGTATATGATAAAATGAACGCAACGGAAAAACTGGTGCTCTGGCAAATTGGGCACCTCCTTAAGGCCAAGTGGCCTTGCCGTCTAAAATCACAAAATTCCATGCCTGCTTACATCCTTTCTCAGCTCTATCTTGATGATCCTGTACCCTGTACCATAGCTAGAGGAATTGGGGATGCCGTTCTCAGTCTGGATTACTCTGATCCTGTTCTCCCCCTGGGAATATCCTCAGTCACGCTCACTAAGCTGAAAGGATATATTTGGATCAGGGCCAAATCCATTGAACCACACTAAGAAGAAACAACATTCATCTTCCAAACATATTCTATTTCTTGGATACTCCATGGATCTCACCCACAACCCATCCAAATTCACAGAATTCCCACCCCAGCTGCTTCCTAGATAGACCTTAGATACAAAATGTGATTTCCCCAAACTGAGAAGAGGTAGGCCACTAGGGCTAGAGCCTATTCCAGGTGTTATATCTGTGATCGATCTCCTCCTTCATCATTTGTTCTTCTTTCCCACAATCCTTTCTCTACATACATCTGTCTTTCTCTGGCTGGGAATCTGCAATGTTTTCTGGAGGATCACTCCAAAGGTAGTCCAGATGGGTTAGACTGATATGGCCTCTATCAGCCACCCAGACTCTAATCAATCTAAACAGACCAACAGATGTGGAAACTTCTATTTCCTGAGAGAAGCAGAAATCAGCAGAGGAGGGGTAGGCTTTTCCAGGCTGTAAGGGCTGTCTCACCTCGGTATCAATGGCCTACTTCTCTTTAAAGTCGAAGTCTGGTTCGAAACATTCCACACACTTGGACATAAACAAGCGCACTCCTCAAAGCATTTGATGTAGCTAGGTATAGGCATGCATTAATATTAACAGAGAAGTTCTAAAGGTGAAGGAGTATAAAATCACACACACCGGTGTGAGACCTGAGTCATACTTCCTGGGTGGTCTCGTCCTACAAAGATAAGGCAAGTATGTTTCCCTGGGGTGAAATAAAAAAGCAAGAGGGAAAAAAAGTACAGAAAAAATGAAGAGGGAGGGACGCTCAGGGACCCTTTAAACTTTGACCGTGTTTTGTTAGCGGCTGTGATTCTTTTCATGTGGAGATTCTATTTGCAGTATGCTGTCAGAAGTTTTCCCAGAGACAGATTAAAGAACTCTTCTAATGACACCGAGGAGCAAAGCAGCTAGTCAGGACCACTGCTGCAGACCGCTGTAAGCTGGCTGCTCTGCCTCCAGGCAGAAATACTCACACAGGCAAACACACACATTTTAAATACTTTATTTGAGTCCACAAATCACAGGGATATCTGGACACCTTGGAAAACAGTACCTGCTCCACACAGCAACACTGCTCATGACTACTGGCCATAAGCAGTACCTAACTAGCTGTTTTAAGTTGTGTTGTGTGGCATGCATACTGTACCTTGATGTAATAATTTAATGTATGTATGAATGTATGAATTACAGGAATTACATCACTTTTTATACATAGTTCCACAATTTTAGGAGTAAAAGATAATTGGACAAATTCTAATAATTATTATACTAAACATTATTTACTATTAAAGAAATGCTCCAGAGTATATTACATTTTTACTGGTGCTACACCGAGGTGAGTGCACGCATTCCCCAATGACAGTGGCCTGGTTTTCAGGAGTCCAATGTAGCGTTTGCCTTTTCACCACATCCGTAACGGTGAAATCCGTCAAAAGTTCTCACCAAGTCATTTGAGAGTTATACCACTTACCTAGCTCAAAATATTACATACATGTAGAAGTAGATTATTCATATACTATTGAGTATTAGGATACATTTCAGAAGAATATATCCCAATACTCAATAATACATGAAAAATCTACTTTTAAGACAGTGGCTCATTTGAGTAGCCATCAGACTATGCAGTATTCATGTTGCGTTTATCAAGAAACTAGATGTTTTGGGACGCTAATCCGCTACAACTGACCGCATGCTTACACCAAAGACAATGCAGCCAGTCCCATCTCTGTCCAAGGTGTTTTATGAAGCTGCCGACAAGGCAGTGTTAGTGGGAATTGGAAAACATTAGAGGTTACAAATAGGATTTTTACCCGAGGTAGTGTCTGTTGCCCAATTTGCAACTTGTCACGCACATCTTTTGATTATAGCAAAAATAAATAACTTAACCTACATAAAATTGTATGAAACTCGGTGGATGTCAGCTAAAAGGGTCAGTGAAGGTCAGTGAATGTCAATTTTGAATTTCAGGAGATTTATTCTTCCAACCACTAGAAAATAGTAGAGGGTGGTCGATAATAGGCGGACATTGGCTAATGATTTCTTAGACATGCAGTAATGCTTTTTATTACTACAAAGACTGAACAGTGCTGGTAAATGCTAACAAAAAACAATGTGTGTTTATAGTGTTTTCGAATAACATTTCATATAGCACCCTTTTTTCACGGATGCCAGTTCCACTGTGGTATGAAAATAGCATCAGAAAACCAGGGCTCATTATTATATCATCTCCTGTCATCCAGAGGACAGCACAGCAGAACCTTCTCTGGCTAGGTCACTGGAGCCTGACTTGAGCTTGACTGGAAGGTGTGTGTGTGTTTGTGACAGGAAGTGTTGCTGAGGGAAACAGGAACAGCGCTGGTTATCAAAGCAGAGCTGTGTGAGGCTATGGACGGGGTGCCATTGTTTATTCACCAACCAGCACTCTCTTCTACCTTTTGGCAACTTTAGGTAAATGTGTGTGTGTGTGTCTGCGTGTGAGTGTGGAGTGCAGGAGCGATAGGGAAAAGCAAACCCTTGCGTTTATCACATGTAGGCCAAGGGTCAACGGCCTTGTCCACACGTACATGGGTATTTTTGTAGACAGAGTTCTTCCTTTGTTTGAGAAAAAAAATCTCGTCCACAAAAGCCAGTTTAAAAAAATCTCTGTTCGCATGAAAACGCAAAAACGCCCGATCATGTGCTGTCAAGTAGTGATGGGCGATTCATGAACGATTTGTTCTTTTTGAATGAATCTTTTGAAAGACCGGTATGTACGATTCATATGGGATCGTTCATTTTGTTATTCTTTTGCGCAGGCGCATTACTTCTATGATCCAGTATACTGCTCGGTAATAGTACCTGAATCGTTCATATCGTTTGTTTTGGCGCAGGCACATTACTCAATTATTCAGTACGGTTTCGATCTTGGATTTGCACATGCTTGCGCATCACTGTAGACTCAGAGACTGAAGACTCACAGAATTGTACTTAACTAGTCCGACCAAATGTTACTAATTTGACAAATGCACCTTTATCATAGCTTACATATGGATCTTTTAATCTTATTATAGGATTATGTACAAAATAAATATGTTAAGCATTATGTTAATTGTTATTCTTACAAAGTCATATGACTCTAAAAATGTAAAATAATGGGTTTTCTACCCACACATCCGTATTACTGCTTGGCCACTGAACATCTTCGTTACAATTAATTGATTATTTACTATGTGGTAGGCTCTTACATTTTGTCTATGCACACTGCCTCAAATGAACAAATGTTTGAATAATATAATACTCAAGCCTGCAGAGTTTTTCATTATTTTAAATGTTTTGGGATTTGCGCAGGTGCATCATTACTATGATCTAGTATTTGGTTAATTCATTTCGTGCTTTCCTTCTTTTTTTGCGAAGTCTTATTATTTATATGATCCAGTACCCTGGTTCTTTTCGTTCATTTCGACCTGCGCATGTGCAAATGAACAATACAAATCAAAATCATTTGTTCATTTGTATGAACGAGATCAAAAGATACGAATCAGTAAAAATAATTGAACTTTCCATCAGTACTGTCAAGAGCATGCCAAACCAACAGGTGATGATACAACCATAACCGTAAAGCCATATTGGCCAATCAGAAGCCTAAAAAAGTGATATTACCTGCTCCGGGTAGGTCTCGTCCAAAACCGGCGAGGTCGGTGTCGTGGGAGCGCAGCGTAGTCATAAGCAGTGACCTGAGTTGTATTGCATTCTGACACTGTTCAGCAATATAATGCGATAACTGTGCATATTATAAGCCCTGTTAGCACAGTTATTAGCAGTGATATTTTGGCTACGTCCGCCATTTCAAAGACTCTTTTTTATCTTATTTTTTGCACAGACTGTCCTCGTGTAAACAATGGAGATAGTGGGGCACAATCTGACATTAAACGAAACAGATAACAGTGCGCACTCTGATGTCACAAGCCAAAATCTTCGGTTTCACCGTCCACCTAGACAACACTGTAACCGGTGATTCTGAAAAACTTTTTCAAATGTTTTCAAAAAAGCTTGATTTCAGTGACCTGATACAGCGTTTTCGTGTGGACGAACGGCTAAACCACACAGAAAAAACGGTGGTTTCGAAAATACCCGTGTTCGTGTGGACGGGGCCTAACGACATCCCTCCAGATTATTGAGATGGAACCATACCCTCCAGCCCTTTACCTCCTAGTGCTGCTCACTACCAACCCGGCTAGTGTGTCATTGCCCACTTTTCTCCTTCATCCTGCACTGTTTGTGGATGTATCAGTGAACTAGAGAGCAGCCCAGATAACTAAATGTCATTAACATGCTGTTCGAGTCTGACCTAAATAACAGGTTGAGAGGAGCTTTTAACCTGGCTAAGAAGAAATCAGGCAAAATGCTGTTCTTCAAAAAAGTATTAATCACCAATAAGCATCCAGTCCTCAATAGCTCCCTTACGTAGCCTAGGTAATATCAAATCCCATCATTGCAGAACATGGAACCAATGCATTCCACCTGCCTGCCGCCTTCATATTCAGCCCTCTTACGCATATCACAGGTATAATGAGTGGAAGGCTGTTCTGTTCATATTACTCTTGGGATGGTGCTTTTATGTCAATCGAAGAACCATCTATTCATCCTATCGTTTTTAGGATATATACACTCACAGGCCACTTCATTAGGTTTACTTGTTCAACTGCTAGTTAATGCAAACATCTACACTGTGTGCACAATTATTAGGCAAGTCAGTGTTCCAACTCCAAGCTGTATGAACTGGAATGCTTATTGGATTGAAGCATATCAGGTGATGTGTATTTGTATAATGAGGGAGGGTGTGGCCTAAAGAGATCAATACCCTATATCAAGGTGAGATTAATTATTAGGCAGCTTCTGTTCCTCAGGCAAAATGGACCAAAAAGAGATTTAAATCACTCAGAAAAGTCTAAACTGTAAAAAGTCTTTCAGAGGGATGCAGCACTCTTGAAATTGCTAGGATATTGGGGCGTAACCACAGAACCATCAAACGTTTTGTTACAAATAGTCAACAGGGTCGCAAGAAACGTGTTAAGAAAGACGGGGAAAGTAGGGAAAGGAGTAAGAAAAATGTTTTATTATTATCATACCCATTTATCTAATGATGGCATAAGTGCATAAAATTGATTTTTTTTATTTAGCATTCTCAAGGAAATGCATCAATTCAAGTAAAAAAACAACAAACTTTGGCTGTTCATTTTCTTTGTTTGAGCTTTGTGCTGACTGAGTACTAGATATTTTTTCTAACAATATAGACCCCTATGTACGCTACCCTGTGGGAAGTTTGTAGATGGGTACACCATCTTTACCGTGATGGATGCGAACTGGAACAGTAGGCTGTAATGGGAAAGGGAGCTGCTGCGTTGTTTTCCTCTTTTTTTTCTATTTGTTTCCGTTACCTCTGAACTTGCTGGATCCTTCTCCCTCTCGTGGGCCTATGTGTAACTGATTAGTTTAGAAATTTTGAGTTGTTTGTTTATTATTCCCACTTTAATGGATGAAAATCAACAGGTGAGTTTGGAAACTTTCATTCAATTGCATAATTATTCTATATACACTTAATAGTTGCCCAATAATTGTGCACACACAGATATTCCCCAACGAAAGCCAAGACCTCACCTTTACTTTCTTAAATATTCAGGTTTGAGGTTAATTTACATTTTGGATTGACTGAGGGCACTGTAGTTGTTCAATAATACATTAGTCCTCAATAATACAAATTGCTTAATAATTGTGCACACAGTGTAATCAGCCAATCATGTGGCTGCAAGTCAATGCATTTAGCATGTAGACATGGTCAAGACGATCTGCTGAAGTTCAAAGCATGTATCAGAATGGGGAAGAAAGGTGATTTTTAAGTGACTTTGAACGTGGCATGGTTGTTGGTGCCAGATGGGCTGGTTCTGGGTAGTATTTCAGAAAGTGCTGATCTACTGGGATTTTCATGCACAACCATCTCTAGGGTTTACAGAAAATGGAAGAGAAAAGAGAAAACATCCAGTGAGCGGCAGTTCTCTGGGAGAAAATTCCTTGTTGATGGCAGAGGTCAGAGGCCAGACTGGTTTGAGCTTATAGAAAGGCAACAGTAACTCGAATAACCACTTGTTTCAAACAAGGTATGGAGAAGAACATCTCTGAATGCACAACATGTCAAACCTTGAAGCAGATAAGCTACAGCAGCAGAAGACCACACCGGGTGCCACTCCTGTCAGTTACGAACAGGAAACGGAGGCTACATTTTGCATGGACCAACCAACATTGGACAATAAAAGATTGGAAAAAAGTTGCAACAACACTGAGTAGAGGGACGGTTGAAGATACCTGCCATCTGTTGTTCACCATCCTTGGTTACTTGTGGTGGGGGAAAAAATCGATTCTGTTCAGTATCGCGATATTTTGCGCACGCAATTATATCGATACCAACAAAGTATTGCAATATTTAATTATAAAATTATCCGTTTTGCTTTCCGTTTTTCTCCATTGGTTTTCTCATTTGCGTATTACATCCACAAGGTGGCACTTGTTGTGCTGCTTTGTTGTCGTGCATTCAACAGCAAATTAAAATTAAAATGACTTCACCGTCACAACCGCCGGTTGTACACAACGCTCAGTCTTCTTTCAAATCGAAAGTGTGGGTAAGTTTCGGTTTGGATTTTTGTTGATGACCTCCAGCCAAACGGACTGGAGTCTAGCAGTACACATTTTTGTTTATTTTTCTCAATTTCAGTGAAGCTCTAAATTACTCTTATGTATGATTACTCTCAGGTTCGTGTTACTCTATTCTATTACCTAGTGACGCCTAAAACGCTTGCTAAAAACGCCTATAAAAACCTATGTTATTCTAGGATGAATATCCTTATGTCCTGAGGGTTTTCTGAAAAAATACTATGAATTAATAACGTCTACCGAAACCTAAGCCTCTGTAGCACATAGAAACATTAAATATAATTAATTTTAAAGGTAAGAATCACAGGATTTATTATGTTATTTATTCATTTTGCCAGTATTTTATTACTATGTATTATGCTAGTTATTCATTATGCCAATATTGTATATATATTAACATTATTGTATGTTTTATTATCATCATTATCAACAATCACCATAATTATATTACTATTTATTATGCTATTTATTCATATGTTCGTTGTACCGATTCGTTTCCGTCACCAACATGTCCAAAAGCTCATCGGTATAAATACGTTTTGCGTGTGAACTGCTTTGCCTTGCGCGTCAGATAATCCTCTACCACCTCCCTCCGAACTCCTCACTATCTTCCATCTCAATGCCCTCGCTGTCAAAATCCTCTGTCGTAGCCATTTTCAAAAAGAAATGCACGTGGATGTCTGATGTGATTTTCAGTGAACGACGGTACATTTGGGTGGTTACGTCGTCTTTAGAAAACTCCACATGAAACATCTGATGTGTATTTGAATCAATAACTGTGCATTCTATGCTGCACGCATCATAAAAAGGTTGA
>JACXGM010035179.1:0-11758 GCA_016801145.1 Umbra pygmaea | reverse complement strand
GCTGGGAGGTATACCGGAAAAAACTATATACCGGTATTCATGTATGTAGCGGTATGCTATATTCGTTACCGGTATTTTTTTCATATGTCATTCCGCCAGCTGCAACAACTGAGAATAATCTTATTTTGGAATAAACTGCGCCCCTAAAATCTTAATGCCCACTGCGGGACACACACAAACACACGTGAGAAACAAACACCTGGGCCCGTATTCATAAAGATTCTAAGAATCCTCTTAGAAAACTCATAATTTAGCTTAAAAAACTTTTACGTAGGAGTCTTAGCTTAAGATCGATTCCAGACCCATCTAAGAGCAACTCTGAGCAAGGAAAAGACAAAAACTCTTATCTTAGTGAGGAGGCAGGGCTGACCCCGTTGCTATGTATGACACAATCTTTTGAAGACTGTGATTGGTTGGTTGTCCAAAAAGGAAAAAACTGTGCGATTTTAAGTATTCCGTGAAACTGTCACGGATTGAGAAGTTAAAAGTGCAATATGTAATTTTTGGCTGCCAGGGGGCTCTCAATCAAAACAATAGCAAAAGATGTACTTGGATGACGTCGGGAGGTTGCGTGGGATCATGGGTTTTGTTATCCTCGTCAATGACAACCTTCCAATCTAGCATCTCCGGCAGAAAAAATGTTCACTGACGAAGTAATATATTGTTAAAAAATTATAACTTTATTCACGTTATGTTTGGCGGCTCCCCAGATCTTATAACAACTAGAGCAGTTACAGGTTATATGACGCCATTTACGGGCGACAAAATGAAACGTCCCGTGTCTTCGAATTATATTACAAATTTATCTGGATTTGAAAGTTAGTGGAAACATTTAGGATAATGTAAGTACACAACTAAGAAATATATATAATGTATTTATAGTGATTAATTAAATTTTAATTTAACCTTTATTTAACCAGGTAAGTTGACTAAGAACAATTTCTTATTTACAGCAACGACCTGGGAGCAATTAGGGTAAAGTGTCTTGCCCAAGGACACAACGACATTTGGCTCAGTCGGAAATCGAACTAGCAACCTTCTGACTACAAGTCTGACTCTCTACCCACTGAGCCATCTGCGCCCCATGTTTGCTTTTAATGCAAAGTATATATTTCACAGAATTTTCGGCCATTCCGTGAAGCTGCCACAGAGTTTAAGGTTAAGTGTCCGTGGTAGTATCACGTATTTCGGAGATCACGTTGAATAATTCGGATGTGGGTTCCATCAATTACTCCGACAACAAGGCTGCTATATTCTTAAATGCCGTTTTTTATGCCTGCAAGGTGAGAATGTCCAGTGGAAAAGAAATGAACTGCGACACAATAAGAGGTTCTGAAAGTGCTGTAATTGTTTGTGCGATCACTCTGCTTACAGAAGGTTGTGACAGACCCAAGTCATCACTGCTACATTAATGCATTTTCCCAGTTGCCAAATATCGTAATGTAGTGATTACTTTCATTTCTGGCACTATGACATTTCTGCGCTGTGTCTGAGATGTTAGCGTGTCTCTAATAAGATCGGTCACAAACATGAGCCCTGCACAATCTAATCTATAGCTTCTTATTGACTCACTATAATCCATTGTCTGCAACGCATTTCGTCTCCCTCTTCGTAATTCTGCCGTTTTCTCCTCTACTGAAGGAACTCTTAAGCCTCTTAAAAGTCCTCGTCTGTACTCCTACCAATTTTGGACTTAGGACCTCTTTTAAGAGTTAAGATGCTTTCTGAATTACTTTTTTCTTTACTAGGATATTTTTTTAATTTTAAGAGTAAACGCCCACATTTCTGAGAATTTTCTCACTAGGAGCTACTCTTTGCATTAAGATTCTTTATGAATACGGGCCCTGGAAGTTAGATAAACAATGGAGAAAAAAAATGGAGGGGGCAGGTAGAATTATCCGCGCAGCAGCAAGCGAAAAATGTAACGTCGATAGTGTGGACATGGTTTGGTTTAAGATCCCGTTTACACGTACACAGACGGTTAGACGGTTGTTTTGAAAAACTGAGATATTTCCCTTTGTTTGTGCCCTTCGTTTACACGCAAACAGAGAATTCGCCCTTGAAAACAATTATTTCTAAAAACTCCGGCTAAAGTTGAGATTTTTAAGAACTCTGTTGGTATGTAAACAAAGAAACGGAGGTTTAGGCAGCCGGACGTCACAGTATGCGCCAGAACATGCACCTGCGCCAAAAGTGCGACCTATGTTTTTATTTTCATCTGGCTACTTTTGGGAATCTGATTGGCTAACGTGGGCTTCAGGCTTTCGTTACACTGCCACCTACACCTTTGGCATGCTCTTGACGGCATATACACGCTTGGTTCTATTAGCGCATGCAAGCCACTCGACCGATGTTATAACATGGGGAAAAAAGCTTATGGGGGTTGTTTGGCTCGAGTTCAAAGGCTATTTTTCCGTGCCCAGAACCTGTGAAACCAATCTGATTGTCAGAACTATACTAGTAGTTAATCTAGTTAAATGACAGTGGGACTTTTTTGTAATTCATAAACCTAAGCAAGTACTGTGGTGGTGCCATGACATGCCACGGTTCAGTACTAAAGCCATAGACAGCGGATAGGCTTGTTTTTTTGCGGTTGGAAAGTTATTTATTAGTATTCCTGCATTTAATAAAGATTTAAACAATAGCACCACTTTTACTTACTCAGTCTCGTTTATTGGTGTTCCAACAATAATCTTAATGAACCAACAAATGAATTTCTTTCAACCCTTTACTTAAAAAATTAAATACCTTTAAATACCGTGATACCGTCAAACATTTGAAAAATATGTCAGGAGCGGCTGCATTTTTTTTTACTTTGTTAAGGGTGACCAGCACACACAGTTCGTTTGAATGTTTGGGTTTGATTAGACAGCAATGTCTTTCAATTATATTTGCAAATAAGTTATTTATATTTATTATATTAAATAAATTAACACTTCTAAACGTATCTTATTTTGTATTTTGCCTGCAGGTTTTTCATGTGCGCACGATCACTGTGATTAATTAAGTCTGCTGTAGAATCGCAAACAGCAGTTCAAACTACTGGATATAAGTAACACGAAGCATGGCTCTTCAGTCGGTAGAATAATTGTTTAAAAGTAATACATGGCTCTACACTACACCTGTGCTAATGTAACCAAGAACGAGAACGTGATTAACTGCTCAATTTCGTTGCTTCGGTACTGATATGCGCAATCTAATACAAAAGAAAAATGTTTCAGTAAACAACCAACGCTGCAAGGACACAAAGTAACCTAAACAAGACTCAAATAGACAAAGCTGATAAGCTAACTAACAAACAAAGTACCTGCGTTGCTGTGAGGTAAACTCATGGAGCTGCTGCAATCACCTTGCTGTAATATATAAAATACTGTAGACCATAGATCAATACTCTGCCTTTGTCGCCACTTCTGCACAGCATTTCTCATATAAAGCATGCAGAGCTACTCTGGTAAAGGGGTGGTGAGATGGCAAATTATAACGCTTGTCCACAGTATGCAAAAACATTCTATAGAGCAGTGGTTCTCGAACCTCTCCTGGGAGACCACTGCCATCTCACAGTTTTGTTGTAACCCTTAACTAGCTCACCTGATTCAAGCAGGTAAGGGCTTGATTATTAGTGGACAATTTGATTCTGGTGTGCTAGCTCTGTGATACATCTAATATATGGCATGGCTGTGGGCCTCCAGGAGAGGTTTGAGAACCACTGCTATAGAGCGGTAGTTCTCAACTGTGCTAATGGGGCACAAATCTTTGGCTAAAAGTATGCAACGGCATGTGTTATTTTTTTGTGCCTGCGTGCACGATGGATTTAGAGTCACACTGTAAAATGCGTCTTTAATAGACGACTGAGTGAGTTTCGCTTTCGGTTTCAGGAGGGATAAAATTGCGCTTGTGAGTGTCATTCGAACACAAGCCAAAAATAAGAGTTCTTAGAAAATGCAATGTACAAAATAATTGTTTTTTTCTCGATTACACAGTTTTGGTGATCGTTAGGAGCTGAAATTGAAATCGTGATCAAAATCCGATTAATTCTACAGCCCTATGGCTGGTAAAATTACCTTTTGAATTTCCTGAAAGATGTAACTGCAATTAGATTCACGACAGACATTCAGAGTTCAGACATGTCCCATGTCTCTAAATCTGACAGCACATTTTGTAGTTTTAAAACACTGGTATCGGATCGGTACTCTGTATCAGATCGGTACTCAAAGTTTAGCACTAAAATCTGTATTGGCAATGAAAAGGTGGTATCGGTGCATCCCCAGGCTCGTCGCGACAAGGCAAGCAAACCAAGCAATTGCTTGGGGCCCCGAGCTGGCCTGGGGCCCCAAGACAATGACTGGTTAAGAATAAAATATAACAACAAACTGTGTGAGTGCCCCTTTGATAGTCAATGCAGTAAAGTGCAATGACATTGTTATCGGGATCCCCCTCAAGGGGCCCCTCTCGTGATCTTTGCTGCCGGTAAAATACAAATCCTTCTCCGTCGGCACTCGGCAGTCATCATGAAGCGGAAATATGATTCAGGAAGCCAGAAAAGGAAGAAGAGAAAGGAAGAGGAGGATAAGAAAAGATAGTGCTAAATGATAAATTACACTGGATAAAATAGCTGTACTTTTCTTGGTGTAGTTTTGCAGCCGGTAGGCTAGCAAAAATATGTTTATGTTAGCTAACGTTACCTGTAACCTGCCTGAGGGCAAATGCTGCTTGTAACGAACAGTTAGTGCAACTTGTTTCGAATGGATGTTTACATACTACTGTAATATGTTTTTAACGGGATAGGGAAGATGCAGATCTGTTCCAGAATCACTGTTGATCGTATTTAATGACATGACATTGCTGTAGCTTTGTAATAGGTTTTGATGAAATTGGCATAACGTTAGCATGCTATACTAACTATTCCACCGTGATAATCTATTTACCAAATGGGGGTTAGGAAAACAACACAATAAATTCTGTGCATCAAACATCAGCTTGGGATGTTTTTAAGCATTAGTTACCCGTAACAAAGTGTTAGGAATATCTGGTCCGTCCATCTATGTAATGTTTATAGATGTTTTAAAAATGGTTTCTTAAAGGATTACACATTTTTTTAATCATTACCTGATACGTAATATATTACATGATAGATATAATGTGTGTTACAATAAACTGTTAATTTACAACACCACTTATAATTAGTAAACATTTAATTATACACGAGTATTTGCACTTTAAACATTTTTTATGTGCAGTTTATGTACTGTAAACCTTTTTTATTTATATAAAGTGTTGGTGAACTTAAACTTTATGGCTATGCTGTGGTTCCTGTAGGTTTTGCGTGCAGGGTCGGGGGTTGGGGGGCCTCCATGTCCATTTTGCTTGGGTCCCCGAAATTCCTTCAAACGGCCCTGTGCATCCCTACCAATTATTTGATGTTTTACATTGTTTTGTTATTTTTACAGACAATAGTTGGTGATATCTTCGCCAGTGAGAATGGGCTATTCAGACAAATCACTTCAATGGATAGGCCAGTTTGAATATTGAAATACCCGTTGAACCACAAGTTTTCACATACCCACTAACATCAATGCGGGTACTCCACTTTGGGAATAGGTAATCAGCACGTGGGGGTTGGGTGTTTAACATTTGTGTTGGGTGTTTAACATTTGCAACACCATGACTAGCTGAGTGCCCATCAATGTAGGTCTGGGCAAGGGGAGATTACGTGTCACCTTTCTACAAGAAAGATGTGTGCTTTGTGAGGGTGCACACAATGCTGATAATTATTTACACAAAACAACATATCTGCGCGATGTACGAGGGTGTGCATTAATCGCGGGTGGGTGGTTTATGTGCTAAAATATGGTAGCTGTCAGATATAGCTGTATGAATTCAGTAGTCAGGTGGAGAACCCAGTGGAGTATTTTAATGAATGTTTCTTTTGGCAACAGATGGCAGCACACAGAATAAAATATTCAAATTCGTGAAACCAGATTCAGAAACTAAAATAAATACAGCAGTCAAATTTTATCCAACGTGTTGCTCTCTTATGGAGCGAGTTATAGTTAGTTGTTATAGTAAATGCAATAATAAAACACTGTGTTTGACACCATGATGTTGTCGCTAAACTATTATTAAACAGGTGACATGCTTGAAGTGTATAAACAGCTATTATGCTATCCTCATAAAAACGAATAGGGCAATATAATACTGTAGTAGCCTTCTAAATTATTTAGTAAATCCACATATTATTTTGGCCACTGTTTTTGCCTAAAATAGCCTACTTTACGACTGTATCCGTCAGATTTAAGGTACTACAAATATTACCGTTTCGAAATGATGGCCGCCCGCTACAGTAATTTGAGAAAAGGCTGTCAACTGCCAGTATGGGTTTTAAAGGGTTAAATGTTTTTGTTTTGCTCAGGACCGCATCGGGCGCCCCTCTGAGACGGGCATCATTGGCATTGTGGATCCAGAGTGCCGCATGATCGGCCTGCGGCTGTACGACGGCCTGTTCAAGGTGATCCCCCTTGATCGTGAGAATCGTGAACTCAAGGCTTTCAACATCCGCCTGGAGGAGCTGCAGGTCATCGACGTCCAGTTCCTGTATGGCTGCCAGGCACCCACCGTCTGCTTCATCTACCAGGTAGTGATGGCACACTGCTCATTCAGCAGAAATTATCCCCCTGATCCTTTAACACTGTTTTTAATAAAGGGTTAAAATCCCACAAACACTAACATGGCTGCTGAGAGGTGCCCATTAGATTTGTCCTAAAGTTGTGTAAATACCTTATCAAAGGGGTCTGTTCATCTGTGTGTCTTGGTGCTATAGGACCCTCAGGGAAGGCATGTGAAGACCTATGAGGTGTCGTTGAGGGAGAAGGAATTCAACAAAGGGCCGTGGAAACAGGAGAATGTGGAGGCTGAGGCTTCCATGGTCATCCCAGGTGAGGAGATAACCAGTCCAGGCAAAGTCAGACAATAGGCACACCTACTGGGAATTTGCTGACAAGGCAGGGTCAGAGGAAACTTGACATTTCCTCACAGCAATCAGGTTATTTTTGTGAGTTTGAATGAGTAAAGGTTTTGAAAAATGACCTCTAAATCCTCATTTCCAAATTCACTTTCCTCTGCTCTGCTGGGGCTTTCATATGTGCTCATGACGTACACAGCTGGAATAGCCAACTGCAGGGTTTACATTTGCTAATAATTGAAGAACTAGATTTTAGTCAGCATAATGCTTAACCTGCTCCAATTCAGACAAGCACAGCAGGCTGTTGGCATGACTAATGCCATTCTCAGCCTACCTTCATAATCACCTTTAATATAAAATTATTAGTGTGCCTTTGAACATGCTGATCAGGTCCATCCGTTCCAGTCCTGTATGCTGGAAATTAAACGGTGTATGGACAAGAACAAAGAGCTGATAACATACCTTACATAAATGTCTAGACTCTGTTTATAGGATTCATTTTTAGGATTCAAATACACAAAGTGAAAAATAATAAACACACCTGTGGAATAATCACGTCTGGGGAATAATTTGTGCATACCTGCTAGGGTTGGAACGGTACACAGAAGTCACGGTTCGGTTTATACCTCGGTTCAGACATCATGGTTCGGTACAAGTTCGGTACAATAGAAAGCTAAACAAAAATACAGAAGGCAATTCTTTTTATTGTGCATGTCTCAAGCTGTATCATCTAGTGTCATACAGTCTCTCCCCTGAGCTAGCACATCCGGGTGATTGCGTCAGATATCCGTTAGCATGGTAGATTTTTTTCCACTCACATACAGGTAAATAGATTATCACGGTGGAATAGTTAGTATAGCATGCTAACGTTATGCCAATTTCATCAAAACCTATTACAAAGCTATAGCAATGGCATGTCATTAAATACGATAAACAGTGATTCTGGAACAGATCTGCGTCTTCCCTATCCCGTTAAAAACATATTACAGTAGTATGTAACCATCCGTTCGAAAAAAGTTGCACTAACTGTTCGTTACAAGCAGCATTTGCCCTCAGGCAGGTTACAGGTAACGTTAGCTAACATAAACATATTTTTGCTAGCCTACCGGCTGCAAAATTACACCAAGAAAAGTACAGCTATTTTATCCAGTGTAATTTATCATTTAGCACTATCTTTTCTTATCCTCCTCTTCCTTTCTCTTCTTCCTTTTCTGGCTTCCTGAATCATAATTTCTCTTCATGATGACTGCCGAGTGCCGACCGAGATTGGGATCCCGATAACAGTGCCATTGCACTTTACTGCATTGACTATCAAAGGGGCACTCACACAGAGAGTCAGGACACCCGTTTAACTGTAGGGAATGTTCTTTAGACCAGAGGGAAGAGTGCCCCCAACTGGCCCTCCAACACCATTTCCAGCAGTACTGGTCTCCCATCCAGGGACTAACCAGGCCCGACCCTGCTTAGCTTTAGAAGCAAACCAGCAGTGCAATACAGGGCTCTATGCTGCTGGCTAATTGGGAAGGACGGTGTGAAACTGCAATTTGCTAGTTTTAGAGTTTGAAATCAACACATGCGTATGTGCAAATGCTTCACAGTGCATCCGGAAAGTATTCACAGCAATTCACTTCTTGATAATTTAGTTGTTACACCCTTATTCCGAAATGGATTAAATTCATTATTTCTCTCAATTCTACAAACAGTACCCCATAATTACAATGTGAAAGAAGTGTGGAAAAAGTAAAACACTGAATAGTTTCCGGATGCACTGTATTTTTGCACAAATGTTTATAGTTGTGCATATGACTGAAATTATTGCACTGTAGAGCCCATGGAATCTCTTTCTGTACTTGGTGTGTGTGTGTGTGTGTGTGTGTGTGTGTGTGTGTGTGTGTGTTAATTGACTTGGTTGCATGTGTGTGTTGCTCTTTCTGTTTTAGTTCCAGAACCATTTGGCGGAGCTATAATCATTGGACAGGAATCAATCACATATCACAACGGGGATAAATACTTGGCCATCGCTCCTCCCACCATCAAGGTAAGGCTAACCCCAATCATTGGATCCCAACATTTTTCCCCGTCAAGCTCTCCTTTCATCATTTGGAAACTAGGGGGCGGCTGCATCCCACCCATATGCTACCTTCACTTGCCATTTTACTTTTTTGTCCACTTTTCCTTTTGACATGTGAGCCTTATTTGTTTTTATATTTATTTTACTTGTCTAGTAGCATGTCAAACCCAGGGCATTTCTATTGAACACTTGGGGGGGACAATGATTTATTTCCTTGTAATCTTAGTGATTCTTTGTCATCATGGATATGTACATTACGACGTATTGTGATTGTGTATTTGTCCATGAGAAAATGTTGGCTGTGATGTGTCCAAAAAGAGTGTAGTGTCCATAGAGGCCTGTACAGCCATGTTAGCAGTTCATGCCATTTAACAGCCAGATGGTCTGTGGGAAGAGGCTGTTACATAGCCTGTTAGCTTTTGACAGAATGCCTCTGAACTTATTGTGTCTGGTGGCCCTGAGTGGCTGACAGGTTGTGGCTTGTGTGCCTGGCATCATCGATGATCTTCCTTGCCTTCGTGCCTCACGTGGTGTTGTAGGTGTTTTCCAGGGAGGGCAGTAAGGATCCAATTACACTTTCAGCTGAGTGTCGGACCCTCCACAGAGCCATTCGGTCAGCCATCTTTGAGTTCCCATACCAGGCATTGATGCATTCTGTCACTGTACTCTTGATGGTGCTGCTGTTGAAAATCTGAGTGCTCTCTTGGACAGACCAAATTTCTGCAGCCTCCTGAGGTTCCACAGGCGCTACTGTGCCTTCTTTGCCATGTTAGATGTGTGCAGTAATCAAACCAGCCTCTCAGTAGCCTCAGGAACTTGGAGAGTTTGGGCTTCTTCACTCTGTAGTCCACTATCAGTTATTTAGTTTTCTTGACATTGAGTGAAAGGTGCACCACGCCGCCAGTGCATTAACCTCTCTTTGTTAGAGAGGTTGTCATTGTTAGTGATCAGGTCAGTGAACTTGACGATCCTTTTGGAGCTGTGGGTGGTTACACAGTTGTGGGTGTACAGGGAGTACAGGAGGGGGCTGAGTACATAGCCTTGTGGTGCCCCTGTGTCGAGAATTATTGTGGATGAAATGTTGTTGCCCACCTTAACCATCTAGGGGCCAGACAGGAAGTGTATTTGCAGATGGGGTGTAGGCCTAAGGCCATTAGCTTTATAATGGGTAGGGAGGGCACAATGGTGTTGAAGGCTGAGCTGTGGTCGATGGAAAAGCATCCTGACATATGTACTCCTTGTGTCCAGATGTGGGAGTGTGGTGTGCATCGCGGTGGCGATGGCATCATCTGTGGATCTGTCAGGGCGGTAGTCGAATAGAAGTGGGTCCAGTGAAGGGAGGAGTCAATGTGATCTTTGACTAGCCTTTTGAAGCACTTCATGATAGAGGTGAGTGCTACAGGACTGTAGTCATTCAGTTCTGTCACCTTCCCTTGTAAACTGGGATGATGGTGGATTTCTTGAAGCAGAGTGGAATGATGTCCAGGTGGAGGGAGGTATTGAAGATCGCAGTGAATACCTCTTGCTAGGGCTGGGCGATATGGCCCGAAATGAATATCTCAATATATTTTGTAGCTTTATAGACTAACGATATATATCTCGATATTTTGTTATTTTAAGTTTGGAAAATTTTTACACATGTAAAGAAAAAAGGGGATTTATTAAAATTAACAAGTGAAGAATTGCACTTTCTTTGACAAAGAAGTGTGCAAGACACAGACATTGTTTCGGAATATTTACCAATCTCTGTCAATTTAATATTCGAATGCATTTTCTGAAAATAATAATGCTTCATATTAGATGTGGTAAGTATGAGAAATATGTCAGCTCTGTTTTGTATGCAGAGGTTTTCAATCTATTTGGCATGTTGCCATGACAGAGGCTAACAGTGGGTCGCATGAATAAAGAAACAATATGAAATAATTATATATATAGTTATATAGACAGGCTTGTGGGCCCAAGTTCAGTTGTCCAAAATTGCTGATTGAGAACCACTGCTTATCACTGCTACTGGTGATCGCAAATTAATTATATTTTATTATTATTTTAAACGCTTCTTTTTGTGAAGGTTTTCAATAGAATCGCTTTTGGCTTAATGATTTCCTTAATTTTTTTTGTCAAACAATTATTTGCAGATAAGAATAAAGTAGCCTGTTCACTAACAATACGCTCTGCAGAATAGGGGTGTCACGATACCAAAAATTCAGTAGTCTGTGCCAATACCAGTAAAATTACACGATTCTCGATGCCGATTTTGATACCACGGTAAAAAAAGGATTTTCTAAGATTCCAACTACTTGAACTTGAAACATTTGTTAAAACACTTGAAAAATATGATAACAAGCTATAAAAACATGCGCTATATAGCATATAACAAAATAATAAAGTCCAATTAATGCTCACAGTGCAACAACTACTCCCCAGACACATTCCAGACAGCTTTTCAAAAGGTATTGTGCAAAAACAACAACAGTGCAAAACAAAACGGTGAATATAGCTGTGCAGCCATTCAGCTAACAAGATAAACATGTTTTTTTTCACAACATTGCGCACCATTTCTTGGCTAGTTCAAGGTTTTTGTAGAGCAAAAGTAGCATGTCAACATGGTCTTGGGTAAGTCGCGAATGACTTGTGATCTATGCGATATCCACATTTACCACCAGCATCCTTAATGTAGCTAGCATTACACAGGATTCTGTGCATTTATTATATATTTAAGCAATACAGAT
>JACXGM010035178.1:0-11758 GCA_016801145.1 Umbra pygmaea | reverse complement strand
TTGGTTTGGTTACAGACTTGGTTTGGCTACAGTCTTGGTTTGGTTACAGTCCGTGTAAACAGGCTTTAGCCTACCATTGTCGGGACCAGTCCTCTCCTCCGGTCCTCCTGGATAGCCCGTCTCAGAGCGTCCCCTCTCAGGGAGAAGTGGTCGTCTGTGGGGAGGAACCGGATCTTCACCAGGGATATCAGACCCGCCTTCTCCACTGAGGAGTGAGCCTAATGTGGAAGCAGAAACAACAAAAAAGGTCCCTTAGTAATCTCTTAGTACCAACTTTGTAACTAAATTGGGTTAGTGCTAGACTTGAGGTTAGTTTTAGGTATTATGGGATAGGTTTCGGTTAAGTTTAGTTTAGGATAAAGTGAAGGTGAGTGTTAGGGTAAAAGATGCTGTACGGTTTAGGGACAGAAATTATTAATTGTTCACACAGGGAGAGAAAAAATGTTTTCAGTTTGTAAAGATACTGGATAGAAAAGATGAGCAGACAATTATCTACATGCAAGTTTAGTCAGATTTGTAAAAGCATTTTACTGGGTTATGCTGAGTTCACAGGTTTTAGGAATTTCCTAATTAAGACCAAAATTACCAGGTAAAGGATGTTTATCACTAACCAGTTATCTATGAATTAATCATGGTCATCATGTACCAATTTCCAATGATCATTGATATTACAGAGACTATTTTTTTCTGTAAATAGGGCCATTGACAATGTTTGCTGGTATTGTACAGACTAGATCAGCAATCACCCAAATGTCATCTTACCGACAGTTAAATAGTCTCAACATTTTTCATACCGTTTTTACCACAATGACCAAAGTCTTTAGTGCATGTGTGCGCTTGAGTCCCTGACCCCCCTCCTGACCTGGTCTGACGCGTAGGCCACTAGTCTGGAGTTGAGGACTGAGTCATCCAGGTCTCTGTCGGACACCTCTGCCCTTCTCAGCTGCTGGATCCTGGACTTCCTAGCTGCCAGCAGAGCCACAAGGGTACTTTCACTCACTGTACTCTGACAGGAGAGAAGATAGAGGACAGTGTTGCTAATCTGTAGAATACATATTACAGTGAAGACAATGCTAAACTCCACCGGGAGGTCCCTTCCACCACCAGATGGGGCTGTTGTATAAGTTAGCTGTAGGTTTATATTCAGGTGTACCTCTCCAGTGTGTGTCCTACCTGCAGTATTACTCCTCTCCACCACCAGATGGGGCTGTTGTATAAGTTAGCCTTAAGTTTATATTCAAGTGTACCCATAGACTGTATATATTAATGGACAGAGCATGTGTGACATCACCCATTGGTTTATGGAGATCTGCTATGAGTCGTTGGAGTTGCTGTTACGGGCGCAGCCATCTTGGTTGCGGATGTGATGATTTTAGACGAGATGGAGGAGTAATCTAGCTAGCTAAGTGAAATTAATTGGGATGCTAATGTTGGCTAACAAAAAATAGTGTTAAAACAAAATGTAATACAAAGCGTAACGTTACTTACTGGAAAAACTAAACTGCCAACTCCTTTGAGTGTCTTGTTGTACAACCAAATGCCATAGCCACTCTCCAAAACACCCACTGCTTTATTGCCGATTTTAAAATCAACAAGACCATAATTAAAAAATTAACATCATTCTGTATTGCAGAAGACTTAAAACTAACGATTGATACCATAAACTCATTATGAAAATGTTTACTGAGGTAGTAAATCAAGTGGGTCACTTTCTCATAGACTTCTTCAGGTACCGACCTCCTTTTGCAAGCGCACGTGGGCGACCCCCAATGGGAAGTCAGATAGAATGCAAGTTTAGGGCACTTCCGCATTTGCTTAACTTTGCCGAACCGGATGCTTTGTACATTAATATATACAGTCTATGGATTTACCTCTCTGGTGTGTCCTACCGGAAGTATTCCTCCTCTCCACCACCAGATGGTGCTGTTGTATAAGTTAGCCTTAGCAGGTTTATATTCAGGTGCACCTCTCTGGTGTGTGTCCTACCTGCAGTATTCCTCCTCCGGTGCTTTCAGGGTGGTGATGGAGGAAGAAGGTGGGCAGACCCAGGGCTTTACACAGCCAGTCCATCACATTAATCTCCAGCTCTGTACACGCCGGGCTGGATGCCTGAACATAACACATTGTGTTAAATCCAGACTGGGGAAGGTCTGTGATTAAATAGGTAAGTCCACATTGACATTTATAGGAAATTTCCAATTGACTTAGCAAATGCTGCTTTCTGGGAATGCCTTTAAAATATGCACAGGGCTGGTCTAGTTGTGGTGCATTGTTCTAATTCACGCCTCCCTACACTATGGTACTGCTCTTTCCCAAACAACAAATCGCCATCTTTTGCAACTCATTAAATGGTTTCATTTTAAACAAAAAATGTGCTAAATGAAGAAAAGGCTCCTAAACAGCTCCAAATCATTTACCACTAAATACAACTTCTCAGCGCATTCAGTAAATAAAAAATCTGCCACAGTAAATTACCCAAAAACCTTTGTGTCATGCAACATTTTTGAAAATCCATCTAGATGCATTAGTTTGACTTCCTGATATTTATTTGTCCCATTTTATTCTCCTATCGGCTCATTTAAATTATTGACTCACTTTAAAATCTAACATTTAGAATTTTCTAAAGTGTTGCAGTTACGTCACAAAAGGATTTTAGGTTTTCAGATTGTTATTTGAGGGAACTATTCAGGACCAACATTCAGGTGAGATATAGTTACCCAGGTGAAACCAATGTTGTTGATTGCATCGGCCAGCATGTCTCCCAGCATAGACGGCCAGGAGGTCAGTGCTGGGTAGTACGCATGCATGTGGGGACTCTGCCAGTGCACAACCTGGGGAACACACACAAACACACACCTTCACCGAAGCTAGAAATACACTCGGGCTACTTACATAAACACAGATAACTCTGGTTTGAGGCAAAATGGTCAGTGTAAAGTCTGATATTTACTCTGCGTGTTATATGTGGTTTGCAGTGATGCCGGTAACGCGTTACTTAAGGCTTAGTAACGCGTTACTCTAATCTGACCACTTTTTTCAGTAACGAGTAATCTAACACATTACTATTTCCAAACCAGTAATCAGATTAAAGTTACTTATCCAAGTCACTGTGCGTTACTATTTTTGTCATTTTCCCTAGTAAAAGTATATATTTTTGCTTTCTTCTTGCAAAATGGTCTGTGTAAATTTTGGTATTTACTCTGCGTGTTTTATGTGGTTTGTGATCGTAACCCACCCCAGGCATGATGATCTTCTCTATGTCTGTGAAGATGCAGTCCCAGTCTTCTGGGTCAGCAGGGGCGCTGTCTGGCAGCAGGTCTTTCATGTAACCTGGCTTCACCTCAGGGCCAGGGGTCACATTTCTCTCTCTGATGGTGGTCAGGTACCTTGTGATGTAGTCAACCATCTCCTTACCTGGACACACGACAATGACGGCATAATATTTAGTCGCTCTGGGGTCACCTGGAGAGCTACCACCTTTTATGTTTTCACTCCAACTGCACATAATGTAGCCTCATTCATCTTATCAACCTGCTAATTATTAGAATCAGATGTGCTAAATTAGGGTTGAAGTCAAAACAATCAGGACAGTAGCTCTCCAGGATGGTAGCTCTCCAGCTCTCTCAGCGTTATTCAGCGTTTACCATCGCAGCAGTTAGAATAACTACAAACAGAGTTTTATACAATTTAACCCAGTGTTTGTAATGACCACGATCCTATAAATTGCCACACAAAACGTCTGTGTCGATATGCTATCCAAATCGCTTTATCCGACTGCCTTGAATGGTGCAAAAAGGACATTTAAAACCTAAGCTTCTGATATTTCTCATTGGTTATGTTTCTACTCAATGTTTAAGCACCACCTTTGCCTAATCGTGATTCAACCAAACAATCATTGATGATAATAAAAACAGAAACAAAGCTTATAATTATTTCACTTATTGAAGTTAATACTGGTTGAGTCTATTTAATAATGCCTGTACCCATGTAATATTTGTCCATAAACTCAAAATCCCTGTCATACCTCAGATAGACATGAACGTTTATATTCAGTGGTTTTGATGACGTGGCGCATAATTCATGATATAGAGCACAAGTTCATGACATAGAGCAAAAGTTCATGATAGTACGACATATTTGAAGACACTTTATGATCACCTCTATACAAACAGTGGCTAAAATCTTGGATTGCATCTTTAAGATCAGCGTATTCATCATAGCCTGTGGCCATCACATAACCCAGTAACTATATTACAACAAACAGGACATTGAGATGAATCATGAAGCAATCAGACATGTCTGTGTTAAAAATAAAATACATCATGAAATGTATTATATAAAAAAGTAAAGAAAACAAAAAGCACAAACGAGTTCCCCTAGTGGTATATAGTGTGCCAAGGCTTACTTCACTTTTAATCCTACTGCCTCTAACTGCAGGTAGTGGATGTACTAATAAGAGCAATATGCTTTAGAAAATGTCATTTGAAGCCCACAAATTTGAAACACATTTGATTAAATGAATCAGTATTTTTTAATTTAATGAAAAAAATTATTATAATAAGTTTGCAACATATACCATTGAATATAGTATACATTAGTTTTTATCATATTATGATAAAACTTAAAGAGGAACCCAAGCTTACCTCTGCGATTATACTCCTCTGCTTGCATCCTTGGAACAATAGAGGTCTGTCAGCTGAAAGATACACTATTAGATGATTAGACCAGCTGTGCGCCTCTAAACTGGTGATTTGTTTTACTTCAATAGAACAGAGTACTGTGTTTCTCTATGCAGGTGCATACTCTATGGTTAGCTAAGAGGCAGAGGTACCTGGCATATATATTTACTGATTGGTCACCGCCCAAAAGAAAACTGACGTAAACTACCGTACTAGAAATAAATGCTCTTCTTTCTCTCTTCCTACCTAAATAAACAGGAAGGGAACCCTCCCTCACATATTGACAGACACACATTTTTACGTTTGTCGTTGTTTGACGATAGTAATGTAATCTACAGTATGTGAACAAAATGATTTTACATATATTTTTTTGAAAATGCTTGGGGTTTTCGGTTTTAGAGGAATCCCTGACAAATTATTAGGTTGTTGGTTCACGACCTCACATGAGGTACTTGCACCTGGCCTTGATTTCTACATGTGCCCTTGCACCTGTCCTTTGCTCTGTATTTACCTTCATGTGTCGGGCTAAAGCAACACAGGTCGTCTAACCAGAAAATACAAAAATATCCACACAAACCACTAGTCAGTCAACCAATACAAATTAGTAATAAATACTGTACATGAGTAATCTGTTTTATCATCTATTAGACAACACCAGGGGGTGCAGAGTTGACACCAACATGATTGATTCCCAACATTCTTACAAGTCTACAGCCAATTACATTTTTTGTTTCTGAGATGTTTAGACTTGAAAAGTTCTTGCAACTTCCATACAGCAAGGCTTATAAAAACATTTTATTTTACATGACATGGGACATGGAGAAAAACCTGAACATGCATAAACTTAAATCTGACAGGAAGGTGAGAGTGCAGAGGTTGGGAGAAATAAACTTGTGAACACAGAAAACTCTAAACTTAACTTTCTGTATCTTTAATGGATCATCTTGCAGTGCCTCACAAATTCCCCAAAGCAGCTTCAAATTACGCTCTTCCTCTCTTTAATTTAATTACACTATCCCCAGGTCCCTAACACCTGTCATTTAATCAGGGTATAAATACGGTATAAAATAAGTTCACTCATGTTCTTTACCAAAAGAAAGTGCAACTTGTTGATAAGGCTATCTGTTAAGGCTGTGCACATTATTATTTTTATACCTGTAAATACTGAGTCTACTTAACAATACAGCTTGACTCATGGTGAATGCTGTAACAGCAAATGTTTTCTATTCAAAGTCTTCCCAGAATGAATAATGAGTCCATGTAACACACACATCCTGTATTATGTATGAATTATTAACACACATTTCCTTAACCTTGGCTACAATTGCATACACAGTTTCAGTCACACTGGAATATTGTTGTATCCTGGCAAATTTACTGTACATTAAGTCTCAGATGTTCCTATTTTTTATTCTTTTGGGTTTCTGCATTTCAGTGTTATACCACATATTTTGTTCCAAAATCTTTAATTTTTCTTAGTGTACATTAACTTTTATAATAAGATCCTCATTAGCTATAGTGAATATCATGTTAAACATCAAAAACATCCACGAGTACAAGAACAGGTATATAACATATTACTTATTAATTTGGTTCTGTTATGATAAACACTTCAATCTATACAAACAATAATTCAATTAATATCAATCTTGAAAATAAATATTAATATTGGCATGAAAATTATTTACACACTATTCATTTAGAGTATAATTCGAGGGCATGGAGTGTGTCATTTGTTACTCAAATTACATTTACAGTACATTAACGTAACATTTGAGCTCTGGTCTGATTATAAGTTGTGTGATACCAGTGTGATACCATGTTTTTCTTAGTACTTTTGTAGTTGTTGTTAAAAAATATTGGGTTCTGTGATTTGTCTCCACAGGGGAACCCTTTATGCTAGGAAGAACTCTTTACAGAGGATTCTACATATGTTTTACGTGAAACTATTTGGCTACCAAAGAACCATTGTCTTTCAAAAGCAAGGAAGGTTAACTTAGTTTAGTGTCAGAGACATTATTTTTAATGTAAGTAGATAAGAAAAACAGGAAATGTGACAATAATCTCTTTTCACTGTTATCAACCACTCCCCTAATCGACTTTCCTTCCAGGGTAGGGTATCGTGTGCTTCAGCAGACACCTCTTACTGCATACAACCTTCATGAACAAGCTTCTTCACCCTGGACAACACGAATATCATATCAATAATGATCGAAATCTGACTTTACATTTAATCAATATAAATGTCGGTATAAAATACAATAGTGGCATTATTTTGGATTGTTTGAAATATATTAATGGTAATTTTTGAAATTACTGAAATATACAAATACGTTACATTGAGGAAATCCTGTGATGAAAACACAGGGTGAGCATCCGGTTTGACAAATTTACGCAAATTAGGAAGTGCCTTAAACCTGCATTTTATCTGAATTCCAGCTGGGGGCGATACACCTGGTTGCGAAAGAGCTCGGTTTCTGTAATAGTCTATGAGAATGAGAGACATAATATACTTGATTTACTGAGGTAATAATTATTTTCATAATGAGTATATGATATCAATCGCTACATATAAGCCTTCTGCAATTTATCATGATGTTCGTTTGTTGAATTAAGGTCTTGTTGAATTAAAAAATTGGCGATAAAGCAAAGGGGCGTCTAGGGCATGGCTATGGCGTTCCGTTGTACGACAAGACACTCAAAGGAGTTGGCAGTTCAGTTTTTCCGGTAAGTAACGTTACATTTTGTTTTAATACTGTTTTTCATTAGCATCCCAATTAATATCAGTTAGCTAGCAAGATTACTCCTCCCTCTCGTCACATCCGCAACCAAGATGTCTGCGCCCATAACGGCAAATTCGATGACACAAATCAGATCTTAACAAACCAATGGATGCTGTCACACATGGTTATATCTAGTAATTATACAATCTATGAATGAAAACAAGTTATACAACTGAACCAATGCTTATCCATTAGCTAATGCACCCTTCATCTATATGGAAGACTGCAGACCACATTGCGTCATAATTAACAGTTTTGTCAATGTTGCCCCCTGCTGGCCGTGACGGGCTCTCTTCCAGCCCTTTTGAGTCTCTTCCATGTTTAATGTTTGCTTTTTTGTTTCACCCAGACATCACATGACATTCCATTCAGAAGGACAGGACACTGCTGTTTTCACTAATTATTTAGTACAAGTATGTTGCTGTGTTTCTTATCAGGTGTGTCAGTGTATTCATATTACTGTTTTAGAATCTTCATAGTTATTTTGATTTATAAGTGTTTTGAAGCTATTAAAACTGTTTACTTTCAGGTTCTGCCTGTATAAATGCTACCTCCTCTCTTTTACATCAGTAGTTAGGCTTTAGTGGCTAAAACAATCAATGCAAAGTCAATATCAGCATGTAAAATAGTTACAGTTTATTTTTTAATTTTTTGTGGTTACTACACACAGAGACACTGTATAAAAGAAATAAGAGTGATATCAAGATAGTCAGTGAGTTTTTTATTGTTCATTCAACTATACAAACACAGTGAACATAACTGCATTCTCATTACAGATTTAAAAAATACAGTCAATCCTCATCTCATAAAGTTATTATAGTTTATGACAAAAACAAGCAAAATAGAAAAACAAAAGAAGAGGCTTTCATTAGAAATATTAACCACTTAGAAATACTTTATAATAACGCTGTCAAATGTTCTAGTATGTGAAATGTTAGTACCAACCTTACAGTATGCAGAAAGTCTATAAATCTATATAAATCACCATTAGGTTTTAACAAATCTCATTAAACTGTGGTTAAACCAATTGGATAAATGCTCTGTCTTGTTTATATACAGAACATTATTCCAAATAGTTAATTTTTGTTGAGAAATGCTACATACAGCTAAATAATGTTGAAACAACATATTTTACTTATAGAACATAGACTTTCCACAAATAAAAACATTTATGTTTCTGGGGTGGATTACCCACTAACCGTTATTTATACCAGGGAAATCGAGGTGAGACATGCGGCTTCATATACTATGAAGCAAGATTTGGGGTTAGCGAGCTAACTTCAGATTTAACCCTGGGTTTTCAGTATCACCTGTTACCGGGATACATCGCCATGGTAACATATGCTGCGAACCTAACCTGCTCCGAAGCAGGTTGTAGTCGAAATAACAGATAAAACCTGAATAAAATCATCGCCTCCTGACCATTCAATTCTCGATTGAAAAATGCATAATCATTCTGGGAATTGCCATTGCCTTCTCTGATGAATATATTAATGAAAGATTCTCAGTTAAAGGACTGACATATCTTTGTTTTCTTCTTGAGCCGTATGTTGCCAGTGCGGCACATCAAAGTAGTGCACTTACAGTTCTCAGCATGTATACATATGGTTGCGTTTATTTGCTACAGGTAGTTTCATGTATGCTGTGTGGTTGATGCAGAGAACCAAGTTCAATGTATCCCCTTTCAATGTAGAGACAGTACATACATTTTAATATTTACTCCATCAGTACATTTGTTCACCAACCCAATATTTTAACATTGATTAACTGATACAACCTGTACATTTTTATTTGCTCCCAAGACAGTTTAACACCTCCAGGGTTGCACCTGATAGAATTCGGCCAAAGAATTGTCTTACACACTATCAACATCCATGGAAGTAACACATTTGTTTAATTAAAGACACAGTTGTAATTATAGTCAGATCTAGTTGTTCTTTAATGACGGGGCAGTGATATTGATGACGATGAGCCTGGTAAGTGACTTAATTACACATTCTTTCCTGCTTTACATCTGGATTATATTTCTTATATTTTTCATATTTCCCTTAAACTATGGAGGACCAAGTCTGCCAAAATAAGAAATAAATAAATAAATGAATATATTCGTCAATAAAATTATTTATACATCAAAATATACATAGCAATTTACAAATATAAAATTATACATTTATTAATCAATATTATTTCCCTATTTATTTATTTCTGTGATCATTTATTTCTGTATTTATTTATTTTTATATTCATTTATTCCCATATTCTTTTATTTCTGTATTAATTTATTTCCGTATATATTTATTTCCGTATTTCTACATCCTTAAGCTAATGAGAGAGCGGGACTTAATCGTTCAGCCATAGCAAGCAAGCCAAGATCGGGAGATAGAAACCAAATATACGGTCTGTGATAGAAATAGATTGTGAACGTAAAAACGCAGCTGGGGAGGAACCAAGGGTACAACACGGGGTTGGTTTGTAGGATAAATTATTCTTTCACCAACCCCAAAACGAGATGCAATGTCACAAACAGAAAATCCAACTAACTGTGCCGATTAGTTGCGTTTTTTTGTGGCTTCGGTGTCACCTGTTGTGCTCCGTTAACTACCGTAGCTGCTCTCTCGCTCTGGCGAACTTAGTTTCTGTGTGTGTGTGGTTGACTTGGTGTGTTTTTGTGCGTGTGTTTTAAAGACAACAGAACATTGCACTGGCGGTTCTATTCTTTGATTAAATGGATAGGCTACAATGAGAAGGGCGTCCGACTGCTCCGGCATTAACGGAATCGTATATATCGAAAAATTAAGGCAATGATCACACTTGATCTAAATTCCTACACGGCAGGGTCAACTTCTGTGTCGTTAGATGCTGCTTACTGCAATAAACTTTCAGCAAGACCCCCCACGCGAAAAACTTAATAATCAAATAATAACCAAAGCTAGCATTTTCAACTAGGGTAGCCAAGACTCAAATCTCTGGCAAGAGACTGTATAAAGCCTACTAACGTAGTATTCTAGGCATGTAAAATCGATCTTCACACTCTGATACCGATCAACCAATAGGAAAAAGGTGACACCATGAAATGCTTTGATTGACAGCCTCCTCATTAGCTTAAGGATCTGGAAATACAGAAATAAATATATACGGAAATAAATAAATACAGAAATAAAAGAATATGGAAATAAATTAATATAAAAATGTAAAAAAACTGAAGTAAATTATCACAGAAATAATTAAAATAGGAAAATAATATTGATTAATAAATGTATAATTTTATATTTTTCTATTTTTATGTATATTTTTATGTATAAATATTTTTATTGATGCATATATTTATTTATTTATTTATTTCTTATTTTGGCAGACTTGGTCCTCCATATTAAACAATAATTTGCTACTCTTGAGTGAAATATGCAGCTCTGCTAGACTTGTCCATGTCTGCGTTTGGTCATATGGTGCACACACCAACCCTCTTACAGTATGTGAACACGCTCATGGCTAGATTGTAAAAAACCTGGGTTGATTTAATGAATTGATAACCACTGTCAGGACATTGCTGTTGTTAAGTCTGGTGAAGCCAGCTAAGGAAAATAAATCCTGGGCATGTTGAACTTGCTTCGTAGTGTCTCTTTTAGAGTTAAGCCTTGTAACACAACAATATAAAACAACAGCAGCAATTGCTAAAACATACGAAAAAAGTAACTAAAGTAAAAATAGAACAACATTCAAGGCTTTACAGTGCCACCATTTTACGAGAATTTGCTCCTAAAAATAGACATGTGAGACAAGGAAAAATGATTTACGAGCACAGTGTGCAAGTAAAAATGACAACCTACCATAATGCATTTTTCCCTCGCTTCTAATTGTTAAAAAAACTACAACTCCCACATTTCGCAAGGAGTCATGCGCCAACTGCAGTAGTTTTCTGTGACAATGCAGTGCAGTCAAAGTGAGAGAAATGTGGGAAAAAACTGGGAAAAAAGATAAAGTATGAATTCTGTGTTACTTTAATATTTTTCAATGCGCTCCTAAATTTCTTTGTGTGCTCCGACAGTTTAGGAGTACATGTACTCCTTGGGAAAAAAGTTAGCGTAGAGCCCTGAAATTACAATATGAGCTTTTACTGGCTGTAACTCTCTGATACAGTTACATTCAACGCAGCATCACATAGACTAAACATTCAGCATCACGTAGACTAAACATTCAGCATCACATAGACTAAACATTCAGCATCACATAGACTAAACATTCAGCATCACATAGACTAAACATTCAGCATCACATAGACTAAACATTCAGCATCAC
>JACXGM010035177.1:0-11758 GCA_016801145.1 Umbra pygmaea | reverse complement strand
TGCAACCCATCCCCACCCCGACTACGCCTCGATATCCTGTCCATAAATACTACAAACAGGATTGGTGACAAAGCGCAGCCCTGGCGGAGACCAACCCTCACATGAAACGAATCCGACTTACTGCCGAGAACCCGGACACAGCTCTCGCTTTGGTCATACAGAGATTGGATGGCCCTAAGAAGGGACCCCCTCACCCCATTCTCCCGCAGCACCTCCCACAATATCTCCTGGGGACCCGGTCATACGCCTTCTCCAAATCCACAAAACACATGTAGACAGGATGGGCATACTCCCAGGCCCCCTCCAGGATCCTTGCGAGAGTAAAGATCTGGTCCGTTGTTCCACGACCAGGACGGAATCCACATTGTTCATCTTCAACCTGAGGTTCAACCACATCTGCATTCTGGAGGAACTCATTGTAGCCCTGTATGTCAGTCTCGACCAGGGCATCGATGGATCGATAGAAAAGGTAATATTAATTATTAATGCTTTAACTTCATAAGTGCATCTTAATTGTATCCTTTTACCACCGTACTACAATATTCCGTAGCACAATTATTGTACTGTAGATAGTTAAGTGATACAGGGCATCAGATCGCACACAGCCAAGTGACTGTTCGAGTAAGTAATCTGTAAATGTCACAAAGGAGCTGTCCTCTCCTCTTGTGTGTCTTCCCTCTATTCTGGAATCCCTTGTGTGTGTGTCTGGATTGTTTTGTGTTTGTATGTCTGTTCCAGTCCCCCGAGTCACCAGTTCCACACTACAAAGGCACCCGTTTCTGAGTACCAGTCCCCAGCCCTAATCATAACCTACACCTGCTGATCTGCCACACCTGGGCTGATTGCTGCTCTCCCTTCTTAAGGGAGATGACAGTGATCAGTCCTTGCCAGATTATTGTCCTTGCCTAATTATTGTACTTCCCAGTGTGCAAAGTCTCGATCCAGATATTTATTGCCAATTTGAGAATGGTGTTTTTTATTATTTGAACATTATACAATTTCCAGAATCAAAGGTGAAAAGGTAGTCAGAAATGTGTCGTCCTCACTGACTGGCAAAATGGGAGCTAGCAGAAACACAAACTGCTAAGGTGAGTTGTACAAAACCTTTCTTTTTAGTAAACTCTGTACACAAACAATGTTCTCAATGCTCGAGTTCAGGTGTACAGCCCCTGGTGATACTTCGAGTAAAGTTTGATGTTGAGTCGAGCCTTCTTAGTGTTTTAAAAATAGCGATATTGATTTTATCATATTAGTGCCCCTAGCACTCCCGTTCAAACAAGCAAATTGACCGAAACCAAAAATAGGGAAAATGTGTGGCGTTCCTTTCCTAATTATGCTTTTAAATGAAAGTTTGACTCAGGTATGTTGAGAAGTAGATTCTATATAATCATGTTTAACTACAGTTTGGAATGGTATAACTAGATGAGAGTCTTATACACCTATGGTTTGAGGCCTGTTGGAGGATTTTAAGACATGATAGACAGTAAGAAGATTCAGGGTCAAACCATGAGTGCAGAAAGAATGTTATGGTATAGATAAGAGCAGAGGACTTTCCTTTAGGAGGGGGGTAGTTGGTCACTATGGAAACAGGTGACTGAGACAGGAAGCAAGGCCATGCTTAGGACAGAGAAGGCCCAGGAAGATACTGTTCTTATATTATAAACATCAGAATAAGCTGGTAGCATATAGCTTATAGCTTATAACTCTGTTATTTATTAGACTTTGAAGGTTGAAGGTATCCACAACTGCAACCAGATATCTGAGATGGTAAGTTGTGAAAAACCCTTGAGGGACTCTATATACCTGTAGCAAAACTTGGTGGCAAAAGGCACTGATGTTTCAGTGACCACATTATGGCATATATAAAATGTAAAATGTTTATATGCCAGATATACAAGACACAACTACTCTCCCAAAAGCACAGATAAAGTCAGCTCCAATATGCTCAAAGTCCCATTCAGAAACATCAGAAGTTTTGGGATTCTGTTCTGTGGAGCAATGAAACAAAATTGGAACCATATGTCTGGAGGAGGAAAAATAATTAAGCATTCACTGAAAAGTACACTCTGTCCACTGTCAAGCAATGTGGTGGCTTGGTGAAGCTCTGGGGCTGCTTTGTATACTCTGGCACAGGAAACCTGCAGGGCAATATATATTTTTTGTAGTATCAGGAAATTTACACCATCTATATGGAAGCTGATGCTTGGGTGTCATTGGACCTTCTAGTAGGAAAATAATGATCCCAAGCATACCACAAATTTCACCAAGGCTTGGTTGAGGAGAAGTCCTGGAAAATGCTACAGTAGCCATCAGAGTAACCTGACTTGAAACACATAGAAAATCTCTGGAGGGATGTGAAGAATGCAGTCACAGCCTACAAACCCAAGAATATTACTGAACTGGAGGCCATTGCTCATTAGGAATGGAAGATTTCTCAGTAAAGCTGTCAGAGGCTGGTGTCTGGCTATGCATCTCATTTGCAGCAGGTTATAACAGCAAAAGGATGCTCTACTAAGTACTAAACATGCTTGCCAAAAGGGGTTGGATAAGTTTGAGCCTGGAGAAGTCATTACCGGTTGCATTTGCTGTTAAATTTGGGGTTACAATTGTTGTATTTCAACTACTTTTGTTTGATTTGTTCATTGCAAACAGCCGAAAGTCTGTACATTATGACAATGAACATGGGGGTTGAATATTTGATTACAACTGTAATTACACTCATAATATCTTACATCCTCGGCTAAGTTGGGCCACTAGTATTTCCTCACCAAGCAGTCGATTGTGCGGCCGATAACGGGATGACCGGAGGAGCAGTTGGTGTGTGCCCAGCAGATGAGCCTTCAGAGAGTAGAACGCACAGTGACAGAGCTTCGCAGGGGCTCCTGACGTCTGCGACAACACCGCCCCGATCTCACTCTCAGAAGCATCCACCTCCACCACAAACTGCAACATTGGGTCAGGATGAGCCAAAACAGGTGCAGTTGAGAACAGAGCCTTCAGCAAAATGAAAGCTCTGTCCGCCTCACTGGCCCACCCTTAAGCAGGGATATGACTGGAGCCGCAACCTTGCCAAAGCCACGAATGAACCGACAGTAATAGTTAGAGATACCTAGGTATCCCTGTACTACTTTCACTCTGGTCCGAGTTACGCACAGACTCAATGTGATCCTCCTCTATCTTCACCCTGGTCAAGGTAATGCGGTGAAAGAGATGGCATGTTGGAAAAACAGGCACTTCTCAACCATTACATATAGGTCATGCTCCAACTGTCTCCCAAGCACTGCCGACCAAGGACACATGTTGGTCGCGAGTGGCCACATACACCAGGATGTCGTCGAAGTACGCTAACACCTTGCGCCCCCACATGTCCCGGAAGATGTCATTAACAAATGTTTGGAAAACCTATGGAACATTCATCAGAATAAACGGCATAACTAGATACTCATAATGGCCTGTCGTGGTGCTGAAAGCAGTTTTAAATTCATCTCCTTCTCGGATACGCACGAGATTGTAAGTACTTTTTCCAGTTTTGTAAAGATGCGCGCGCCATGGATAGTCTTGATAACAGAGGAGATTAGGGGTAGAGGATAGGTGTATCGTTCAGTTATGTTATTTAATGCGCGATAATCTATGCATGGACGCAGACCCCCGTCTTTCTTTTTTATGAAAAAGAAACTGGAAGATGTAGGTGAAGAGGAGGGGCGTATGCATCCCTGATACAGCAACTCTGAGACATATGTTTCCATAGCCTCGGTCTCAGCATATGACATAGGGTATACATGACTCCTAGGCAGTGCAGCCCCTGGTCGAAGATCAATAGCACAATCCCAGTGCCGATGGGGTGGTAATTTCGATGCCTTGGTTTCGGAAAAGACGTGCTAGTTCCGAATATTCAATAGGAATGGGATTTTCGTAGGCACTGTCTGGACTTTCTACTGAGGTGGCCCTTAACAATACTGGAATACACCTTCCCGGACACTCACTCGACCATCGTTCAATTGACCTGGCAGACCAAGAAACAGAAGGATCGTGAACAGATAACCAGGGCAACCCTAAGACAATAACACAGGTAGGCATGTCTAGGATGTAAAATGATATGAGCTCAGTGTGGTTTATGCACATTTCAACATAAATACTTTTTTGGCATTCCGATATTCCAGAGCATACTCCTGAGCGGTCCAACTGAATATCCCATCTCATTGGCTGTCTACCTACATTGAATTCAGACGTTTCATTCATTATTTTTAATAATTTACTCTCAGTCAAAAGAGTGACGCTGAACAATGACAACCATGTTGTCCAATACTGAAGCTGACCTTTCCCCAAAAAAAAACAAAAACAAAAAAAAAACAAAAAAAAAGAGTGACGCTGTGGCGTATCTATGGGGTACAAAGACTGCTGTACATTTAGAATGATCAGTCTGCTACCTGTTAACATCTAGATAGCCCACCGAACGTCAATCAGGTGCTTTGACCGGCTAGAACACTGATTTAAAGCTTGACTCCTGGAAATAATTTGGCGACTGTTTGGAAACAAATACATTTCTGGTGAAGTTCGGTTGATTGTTTGATCATTTCTGCATAATAAATTGGACCAATTGAAACAATGCTCAGTTGTTTTGCCTGGACACTTTCGATGACAAATCAGGGAAAGTTAGCGGTTGGTAAGTAGATCATTTATTGTCACATGTGAAAGCATTAGCTGCATTCCATATGATAATGTTTTTTTTCTTGCCATAGCTATTTTAAATTAGATATGTTAGCTAAGTTTGTGAGATTCTAAGCTTTCTGCACATATCAGACATGTCTCTTTACAGTAAAATTAGAGTTTGTGTGTAAAGTGGTTGACACAGTACTACAATTAGATCCCTGGCTGTCCCGTCGATGGTAGACCACTCTGTAACAGGATATCAGGTGATCTGTACTTGTGTAAAGGTTTTATGGACTGATGAGATGAGAGTGACTCTTGATGGACCAGATGGATGGGCCCGTGGCTGGATGAGTAACGGGCACAGAGCTCCACTTTGAGGACAGGATTGTGTAGGTGGGGTACTGGTTACGGGCTGGTATTATTAAAGATGTTTTAGTGTGTCCCTATGAACCTGAGGGCTGTGTTATCTGGAGCTTGATGCTCCTGGTAGGGTCTCCCATGGCAAAGTGGTCTCAGGTGAGGGACCAGACAAATAATGGTTAAAAAAAAACATGAACAATCGAGGTAGAAGAAGAGAGACCCTGCTCGGAGGAAGCCCGGGCCCCTGTCTGGAGCCAGGCCCGGATGGAGGGCTCGTCAGCGAGCGCCTGGTGGCCGGGTTTGCCACAGATCCCAGCCAGGCACAGCCCGAAAAAATTTCGTTCCACTTCATGATTGTTTCCCACTTATTGTTGCTTCTTCACAAAAAATTACAGTTTCATATCTTTATGTTTGAAGCCTGAAATGTGGCAAAAGGTCAAAAAGTTCAAGGGGGCCGAATACTTTCACAAGGCACTGTAATTTAAGGTAAGACATTACACATTATAAAATGAGAATGTGATACTCATAGTTCAATAACAGAATCAACACTATAACTAAATGGCTCTAACAATACTACTATTGGAATATTAATGATTTTTACCTATATATGTGCTGTATTGGAATATTAATCATTACTACTTGTGCATGTGCTGAGATGTTGAGTGTTGTTACAGTGGGTTAGAGGGTTACCAATATTGTGTGATACATTGTAAAATGCCAAACAAGCCGGCAGAGACTAATGACAACAAGGATCAGCTGTTCACACATTCCATACTCTAAGATCTGACACCAATTAACTATTGGAGGAGCTTAAAAGGAGCTGTGAAGGAAGGGGCTTCTTGTCGTTGGTCTTGCCACGTCTAACACAGACCGAAGTTCGTGGACCAGCTGTGGATCGCTGGTGACCAGAACGAATCGCTGACGGAACCGGACCAGACAACCGGAAAGGATATTCTCATACTACGCCCTCAAACCCCTCAAAAAAGGGATGTAATTATTCTCCTAAAGAGCTGAGTAAGTCCGTTTGGGTTAAATGCTGGTTACCCTGTTTGATCCCGACTCTCCTGCTGTTTACCCGTTAGCACTGCTTGCCGGGGAAAAAGGACTTGTGTACGAGGCAGACGATGGTGACCATTACTACCTACGGAGGTTTTATGTACCACGCTCTCAAAGTTGCTGTAAAACGAAGTGCTGGTCCTGAATGTATATGAACAAGCTGTGGTGTATGGTGTGTTTCTCCTATTGATTCTACCCTTTTCCGAGGTGATCGAAGGCGGAGTTTGGACGCAATCTCCAGGGATACCGGATTCAGTACAACAAGATTGGAGATTACCACTTCTACTACCCACAAACGAATGAGGGCGAGCGACACTACTCCATATTTTATTGATGTGAAACAGTTGGTAATGTAGGATTTTCCATCGATATGCTTGGGATCATTCTCTATGGACTGCAATTTATTCATTGACTAATTGAAGAATTGTATGTATTTTAGGTTGCTTACAAGTCAAATAAGATATTCTGTGTCTTTGTATCAAACTGTATGTTGACATGTTTGATTGTGTCTCTTAATGGGGAACTGAGAAGAGTGTTATAAGTTGCTTTTATACCTGGACAAGGTTGGTAATCGATAAAATATCTGTAAAAATTTTTGTGTCAATAAAAGAATTGTGAACTGTTCACCTGAGTGTCTCTGAGTTGGGACATTTTTGGCATTGTCAGCAGAATCCCACCCACCAAACTTCTACTTAGACATATCATGGTGACAATCAATAAGTAAGGATAACGCAGATATTATGGAATCTGTAGACAGCCCAGGCCATACTAATTTGGTAATGCCATGATTTATGGGGGCCACTTATATGCCTATGTTATATGCCTATGTTTGATGATGATAATCAATAGTTTGGGGGCTGGAGGGCACATGTGGAAGTAATGTTAATAGCACAGGGGCTCACAGCACAATAACAGGTACATTTTATTTGTACAGCATTAGAAGGGAATGCCAAACGAACTGTTTACGTCAGGGGAACGGACTGCTTGCCAAATGTTTTTACTAGCATTCCAAAAAATATATGGTGAAACAGCCACTAGGGGTCAGCTGAGTGCCCGTTTTTTAAAATGTAAACAAAGTGGGGAAGAATGGGTTGAGGCCTTTATACTTTGTCAGTGAGGTCTTCCTTCTAGATGACAAGAGAGACCCGGAAGGACCAGGGGACAAAGACTTGTGAGATACGTTTACGATGGGTCTCCGAACTGGGCCAATTAAGCAGGAAATTAACCGACAAATTTGTCGTAACTCCCAACTCACCTTTGCGGCCATTTGCACTGAGGCCCTGGCCCTCGAACGAGAACAGCATCATGCAGACCCAAGCCTGCCTCTAGTCTGTTTGGTTGTCAAGCCTGAGATACTCCTGTTCTGCCTTATATTCAACCATCTATTTCTATATTACTTATTGTACAATAAATACCCATTGTCATTAATGGCCTGGGAGTATATCATTACAGGCACCATCAACTGTGGTTGAAATGAGCTTTGACAGTAGCAAGATATAGAAAATTATCTTCCCTATGTATACATTATTTCAAATGTAAAATTGCCAATAATTCCTACCTAGTCATGACCAGGGCAGCTGACAACCGGCTATGTTGTCCCGGGCCCAGTCCTGAGGGGGGCCCCAAATTTTGTTTTTGCACAGTCATTTTTTTTTAGCGGGGGGCCCAAAATGTGGAGTTTATCCCGGGCCCACAGATTCCTGTCAGCAGCCCTGGTCATGACTATAAACACACAACTGTTCTGTACCAATGATGTTGTAGACTCATCTAGCTGCAGTGAAAAGCATTTAGCATTTAGCAGTGTCTTCTCTCAATTGCAGGTTTCGGTTACTTGCCATCACTTCACAATAACATGATATTGTGGTTCTGGATAATTGAACAGCTTTAATAGCTGGCAATATTACAGACTTGTTCTTGAAATGTCTACAAGGGCTTCTTTGATTAGCTCTTGAAGCAGCTTTTTTCACAAGAAAGATGGCTAAAATTTCTTTGTAGTTGCTTTTTAGCTTTTGACTCTTGAGAAAATAACTGCTATTTCAGCTCTTTTACTTTTTTAATAGCTCTCATTTTGCTGGAAATTCACTGTTGTATGCTTTATGCATAGTGTGGAATTGCATTTCTACGTTCCCTTTCTTCAAAACAGTGATAGTGACTAGGCAAATCAGACATATTTTGAATCTGACATTATGCTGCAAATATCTTCCTCACATTTCGAGTAAAAATTAAGTTTTTCATTTCTTTTGAGTTCTACTTGGTCTTGCATTGTCATCCAGTTGATGTGTTAGTAAAGTCAATAACCAAGCTAGCTTCAAATAGTATAATTGTCTGTGTTTTTCTGCCTGACAGGACTATGCTGTTTAAGTACAGTTACGTTAAAATGGTAGCAATAAGGGGAATGCATGAGGCTAGTGTATTGGCAATATTGGCCATAGTCATTAAGGATAGGAGAAACTATTTGATTTGGAAGATTCTCATTGGTTTCTTAATTTCCCTCACTTTCTCTCACCAGTTAAGCAGATCAAGTAGTGGTTGTGTTGCAATCAACTGGTCGACCACAATCAACGTAATGAGCACCCCTGATGTAGACCCTTTCCTGCCATGTCAGGCTACCTTCTTGTTACATATCCAGTAATCAACGTAATGAGCACCCCTGATGTAGACCCTTTCCTGCCATGTCAGGCTACCTTGTTGTTACATATCCAGTAATTAACAGGATTCTGCCTCTCCTATAAAAGGGAACTACTACAGCAAACAGAATGAGAAAAAGTCATTTTGTTTACGTTTAGTGACTATTTTCCCAATATAAATTACTCCTGCAACCATATTTTTACTTTTGACCAAAACCTCACCTGTAGTAACTAGGGCCCCTTAAATGGGAACTACTACAGCAATCAGAATGAGAGAAAGTCATTTTGTTTACATTTAGTGACTATTATTCAAATATAAATGACTCCTGCCACCATGTTGTTTGACCTTTGACCAAAATTTCACCTGTAGTAACTAGGGCCCTTTAAAATGGAACTACTACAGCAATCAAAATTTGGAAAAGTCATTTTGTTTATGTTTTGTGAATATTTTTTATAAGCTACTTATGCCACAATACAATTATAACAAAAAGCAGGGGCGATTCTAGGATCTGACCTTTGGGGGGGCTCAGCCCCTATAGTGAGCATTAAACAGCAGTTAAGCTACCCCGTAATTTCCCGAAATTAAAACGCATTATAATAATCTCAGAATGACATTCTAGGGCTATAGGTTATTGTCATTCGGTATATAATGCACCCCATATTCATAGTGAAGATAAGTTTATTCCACTTGATAAAGGTTATTTAACACAACGCTCAACACCTATGAGACTTAGGCCTAAAATACACTAATCAACCCCACATGACTTTTATAGATACTTTTAAGAATTATGCCAAATGTCACTTAGCATAAATGAAGCATTTATCAAGCTAAAATCTGCTATTTCTTAGATGTTGATCAGTCAATTCAAATATAAAAAAGTAAATATTTCTACGTATCCAGAAGAACATAATTTACATTGCAGGTCAAGAATGTGTAATATTTATTACAGATGTCAATGGTTTACGTCTCCTTCCCTAATTAGCTAAAGTGAGAGAAACACGTTTGTAAACACGAATGCAATAGACATTTGTGTTCGAATTTGCCCTAAGGATTGCAGATGTTTTGTGTAAAATTAGAATGTGTGTTTGAAGTGACTTTCTCCAAAACAGGGATAATTATAATCATATATTATTCTGTTAAGGTATTTGATTGTTTTATTATAATCGGTACACAATTATAGCTGTACTATTACTGTAATCTATTGAATAAATTTTAAATAGGCTACATCGTATTTCCTTTAATTTATGTTTATCAACATTAGTATGTCAGAACTCAGAAATACCACTATTTTGTTCACCCAGAAGTTTTGCAAACTACCGACATTTGTCTTTCCTCCCTGAAGGTGGCTTTCAGAGGCTAGGTTAGGGGCGTTCCTCATGCCGTTTTCTACAGTTACAGTATGCACTGTATCACTCTGAAATCTGAATGCCCTAGTCTACTCCGAGACAACACAGATGAAAAAATCTTATTGGATAAAAGCTTTCATTTATATAAGCTGCGCTAAAAGCAAGCCAACTGAAAAGAAGGTACTGTAGCAATGAAATTACCTTATAAACTAATTGAAATTAACTTTGAAAAATATATATAGTGTTAATATATATACCTGTGTGTATAAATAAGTTTATAAATTCACCAATTCATAACATATGTGAATATGAGGTTGCTGTTCAGTGCGGTGGGATAATGTTAAAGGCTCATCTTATACTTTCTCACCTGAACCTGGCTGTTTTCATAAAAAAAATGTATATCCATCTATGGGGAAACAGGCTGTGGGTCAGAGTTTTTGATCCAGTGTTTCAGTTCTGATATGAGTCTGATGATCCCTCAGGTCGAATTCTTTATTTTTCATTGGCATTGACAGTTGACAATAAGAAAGTGTCTGGTAGGGAGGTAACGGCAGCATAGGCAGCGCTATTTTTAGGGGTGTTCAAGCCGTCAAGACAGGCTATTAACAGCACACATTAAAAACTTGTTGTATACTCCTAAACTAACTGTAGACAAAAGTAGAATAATTTTAGTCTACAGTAGGCTAACATTATCCTACATTTTGCCTACAGTTAGCAATTTTGTCTAACGTTGCACAGTTGGTTACAGTTTCAACAATTTCACAAAATCACAATGATAAGGACTTTATTTTTAGGGGTGCTGAGATGAGATTTAGGCTTGAGCACCCCTAAAAATAGCCTAGTGCCGCCTTCTTTTCTATTTTTTATTGCTCTGTATTTTTAATAACAAACAATATTAAAAAAATGACTAACGATGAGAAATACAAGGTCAAAAATGGTCTACAGAAGCATTAAAAGCTGCTCTTAAATCTAAATCACCACATGATAAGAGAAAATTCCAGGATTTGCTAAATAAAGTAGTAAAGGAATTAAGGCAGGCCAAAGCTGATTATTTTATTTAATTAGTTAAAGATGCTAAAGGAAATAGTAAATTAATTTGGAAAAATATTGAAAAAATTACCAAGAAGGAGAATAAAGCAGTTCAATACTGGGCTATAAAGGACCAATCAAAATTAATAGAAGATAAAGAACAAATAGCTAAAATCTTTAATTTTAATAGCTAATTTTTTTTTAAACTCTGTACAGTGTCTGGCTAGGAAATTTGGTGCTAGATCAGGAGTAATAGAACCGATTAAACATCTTTCTGATTCCTCATCATGTTGAATCATTAAACATCTTTCTGAATCCTCATCATGTTGATTCATTAAACATCTTTCTGAATCCTCATCATGTTGGTTCATTAAACATCTTTCTGAATCCTCATCATGTTGGTTCATTAAACATCTTTCTGAATCCTCATCATGTTGGTTCATTAAACATCTTTCTGAATCCTCATCATGTTGGTTCATTAAACATCTTTCTGAATCCTCATCATGTTGGTTCATTACACATCTTTCTGAATCCTCATCATGTTGAATCATTAAACATCTTTCTGAATCCTCATCATGTTGATTCATTAAACATCTTTCTGAATCCTCATCATGTTGAATCATTAAACATATTTCTGAATCATCATCATGTTGGTTCATTAAACATCTTTCTGAATCCTCATCATGTTG
>JACXGM010035176.1:0-11756 GCA_016801145.1 Umbra pygmaea | reverse complement strand
ACCTAAACAGCGATCAATATTAACCAAATTTATCTCTCAAATTGCTCATCATAACCACTGAAAATTATAAAAACAACTAACCCAAATTCCAATTATTTTTTATTTTTTTATTTTGCTGATCCGAAAAATGATCCGATCCGTGACTCTGATCCGAAAACCGATCCGATCCGTGAGTTTCATGATCCGTTGCACCCCTACTAATACTGTTTTTGACCCCCTTTCGCCTTCAGAACTGCCTTAATTCTACGTGGCATTGATTCAACAAGGTGCTGAAAGCATTCTTTAGAAATTTTGGCCCATATTGATAGGATAGCATCTTGCAGGAGATTTGTGGGATGCACATCCAGGGCACGAAGCTCCCGTTCCACCACATCCCAAAGATGCTCCATTGGGTGGAGATCTGGTGACTGTGGTGGCCATTTTAGTACAGTGAACTCATTGTCATGTTCAAGAAACCAATTTGAAATGATTCAAGCTTTGTGACATGGTGCATTATCCAGCTGGAAGTAGCCATCAGAAGATGGGTACATGGTACATCATAAAGGCATGGACATGGTCAGAAACAATGCTCAGGTAGGCCGTGGCATTTAAACAATTCCCAATTGGCACTAAGAGGCCTAAAGTGTGCCAAGAAAACATCTCCCACACCATTATACCACCACCACCAGCCTGCACAATGGTAACAAGGCATGATGGATCCATGTTCTCATTCTGTTTATGCCAATATCTCAATCTACCATCTGAATTTCTCAACAGAAATCGAGACTCCTCAGACCAGGCAACATTTTTCCAGTCTTCAACTGTCCAATTTTGGTGTGCTCTTGCAAATTGTAGCCTCTTTTTCCTATTTGTAGTGGAGATGAGTGGTACCCAGTGGGGTCTTCTGCTGTTGTAGCCCATCCGCCTCAAGGTTAAGCGTGTTGTGGCTTCATAAATGCTTTGCTGCATACCTCGGTTGTAACAAGTGGTTATTTCAGTCAAAGTTGCCCTTCTATCAGCTTGAAGCAGTCGGCCCATTCTCCTCTGACCTCTAGCATCAACAAGGCATTTTCGCCCACAGGACTGCCGCATACTGGATGTTTTTCCCTTTTCACACCATTCTTTGTGAACCCTAGAAATGGTTGTGCGTGAAAATCCCAGTAACTGAGCAGATTGTGAAATACTCAGACTGGCCCATCTGGCAACAACAACCACGCCACGCTCAAAATTGCTTAAATCACCTTTGTTTCCCATTCTGAAATTCAGTTTGGAGTTCAGGAGATTGCCTTGACCAGGACCACACCCCTAAATGCATTAAAGCAACTGCCATGTGATTGGTTGATTAGATGATTGCATTAATGAGAAATTGAACGGGTGTTCCTAATAATCCTTTAGGAGCGTGTATATAGGCCAATGAAGAGATTGTTCAACGGTAACTTTGGATTATTTTTTTACCACTGTTTTCTTACTGTAAATGGAGTTGTTTTTAAAATATTGATTCTGAAAGCTCTAAAAACGTCCGTGAGGCCTGTGCATAGCTTCCCTTTACCCATATTACAATAGTAGTACCTGGGCGTATGCTGACTGGGTGACCTTCTTCAGATCGTCCTGAGCGCCAGTGGTGATTTTCCCAAAGAAGATTTGTTCGGCCACGCGTCCACCCAGCATCATGCACATCCTGTCAAACAGCTGCTCGCGCGTGTACAGGTACTGCTCTTTGGGGAGGTACTGGGCATAACCCAAACCCTTTCCTCTGGGAATGATGGACACCTGGGATACAGACATACATGTGAGACTATGAAAATGCTTCCCATGAAGTCACAATTCATGCTGTTAATCTGATTGCATCCACAAATGTAGATATTTTTTTTTAATTGTAAAAACAAAAGTGGCCAAGCTTCCGAATCAGGGCAACATGTGCACCCCGCCGTGAGAAGGGCGCGAGTACTGGCTTGGCCTCTGTCTGTGTCCTTCCTCTCTTTGTCTTCCTACGGTGCTGTCCAACACATTGATTTAAAAGAAATGAAAAGAAAAAACCTACGTATTTTTAACATAGAACATTTCCACCAAACTCAAGGTGAGACCTTCACTGCAGACAGAAAACATTGTTGCTGAACCTACTTTATCAAAAGACAGAAGGCTCATTGATTGAATTGGGCCATGGAACGCCTAAAATTAAGCGAGCCTCCACACCCACACACTGTTCTGCCCGCAGGCTGCTATTGTATAATAATGACGTCTCTGGTTAGCAAGCTCAGACTAAACGAACAGAGCAAGACTTTCAATGAGTGCGTTACCTTCAGCAAGGGGTCGGCGTGCTGCAGGAACCAGCCAACTACTGCGTGGCCTGCTTCATGGTATGCTACAGTCTTCTTCTCATTGGGCTGCAGCACCTGGGTCTTCTTCTCAATACCTTAACAAACAGAACTTAATGATGAAGAATTTATACTACTGATGTTCCTATCGGAGCACTCGCATCACTGTGAAGACCTAGCATGAAACAAGCTGTGGTCTTTCAGTTAGAAAAAAGAAGCTGGCGGACATAACAACGCACCTCCTATGACCCTGTCAATGGCCTGCTCAAAGTGTTTCCCTGCCACATGTGGGTTCAGGTGCCTAGCCGCGATGAGGGCAGCCTCGTTGCAGACATTAGCGATGTCAGCTCCTGGAGACAGAGAAGACTATTAAACAACAACAACAACTAGATAAGGTTCAATTTAAGGGTGGAGAATTGACCACCGATTCAGCCATTTTACCTGCCATTTAGCAATATGCGTCTTATTCTTTATCACAATATAGTAAGACACCTGTATGCAGAAGGACAGGTCGATCTGACTTACTTTTCATTTTAAACAAGTTTTCAAAGGTTTTAGCAAATTTGGACTGTAGAGAAAAATCCATCATGGCGGACATTATGGGTTCGAGGCTTTTTTGTTCATCATGACAAATGAGATAAAATAAAATTTTAAGTCTCTAGGTCAAACAGTGTAGAAATGAGTGATGGTCAAAACGAGGCATTTGAAACAATTGAGACAATTAAAACATTTGATTCAATTGAAACGTTTCGAAACCTTTACTCAACAGTGACACCTGCTGGCAACTTTAATTATGGCACACAAAAGTCTTAATTCCACTATGATCAGACAGACACTTCTCTAACTGGATTGAGCAATTCACGTCCATCATCACAATCTGCATAGTTTCGAAACAGGGGTTGATAATTGTAATTTGTCAACACTGTGGGTTATTGAATGACATAGAACTGTCTGAGACAAACACTTTCCTAACATAATGTCATATAATCATCTTGATTTAGAGTTTCACAAACATCAAACTTATGTGAACTTCGCTGATCTGATGAGAGTGGGAATAGAACTGTAAAAAATGTACATTGATATTTAATGGATTGGTGTAATGAAGAAACAAAGTAATGATTGTGTAATAGCAAGGCGCAGATGGCTCAGTGGTTAAGGAGTCAGAGTTGTGGCCAGAAGGTTACCAGTTCGATTCTGGACTAAGTCAATTAACGTTATATATTTTCCACATTGCCAGTGCTTAGGCGATTCATTTTTTGTTTCGCAAGACAGACAAAAAATCTTGCAGGGCACAGGTGGCAGGGATGGCTAAATGGACCATTGCATGTTAATATAGGTGAGGGAATACCCCTGCATTTTTGGCCCAGTACACCAATTCAAGACCAGGTATGCATCTGTTAGGTACCGTTGAACTTCAACCATTGCATTGGCACTAGCACTCTGTATTCTCCTGGTGTCACAGACTGTTTTCCAGGAGTGACCACAGGTTATCGTCAGCAGCAACCCATGGCAATAAAACAAATATCAATTTGTAATTGTATAAAGGCCTGCGACCCCTCGCCGGGATACGCAGTTGACGATGTGTGTGTGTGTGTGTGTGTGTAAAGAACTTATACAGAATGTCAAAGTATATATCCAATAATAATAATAATAATAACCATCTGATGTCGTTGGTCCATCTTGTGTCTGATGGCTCAATCTTGCAATACTCTCAGAAATCTCTCAGCCACGGTGTCATGCATTTGAAATGTTCATTTCTGATGCCTCGTTTTATACCCGATACATCAGTGCTTTTGACAGGTGCGACACAGGTATCGTTCAATGTCACATGACAAAGTGTTTCGACAACACTTGTCATGTGGCCAGCAGTGTTTAAAACACGTCTCAATGCGTTGTTCCGATGCAGTGATGTGTGCACTTGAGTGTCGAGCGCCCATCACTAGTAGAAATGGCATGTTGAAATACGCAAATATGAATTGTGTACTGTAGCACCCCCTATGGACCAATCAGCGCAAGGGTTTGTGTGAAAGGTAATTGGGGGCTGTAGTTTAGGGGGGCAAAATTATAGCATTTCTTTACCAGGGAGTTTATTAGTTATTCAGCATATTCCATTCCGGCCATTCATCGCCCATTCATTCCTATGGGAAAGTTTTCGCCACAGAAACAATAATATTTCATAAACCGTTCAACAAAACCTTCCACAAAACAGCAACGTGAACAGGGACAAGCCGCACATTTTGCTATAAGTTCAATAATAATAATAATAATAATAATAATATATGTGAGATTATATCAAAGGCAAGAACACTTAATATACGATAAGATAATTGACATCAGCTCAACTTGCCTGTGAAACCTGGCGTGGCGGCGGCCATCTTCCTGGCCAGACCATCTTTGTCTATAGAAGGGTCCAGTTTGATGGGCCGTAAGTGCACTTTGAAGATGGATGCCCTGCCTTTGATGTCAGGTGGGCCTAAAACACAGACAAATTTCACGAACTGCTCAGTCTGCTAATGATGATACATCTATACAGTAGTAAAATGTAAAGATGTTTTAGGTAGGTCTTACCAAATGTGTACAAGATGACATACCTATGTAAATCTGCCTGTCGAATCTGCCAGGCCTCATGAGGGCAGGATCCAGGACATCGGGTCGATTGGTACCAGCCAGGACCACTACATTAGTGCTGGTGTTAAACCCTGGAAGAGAAACACCAGAGAATCACCCCTGTTGTTGACATTAATTTTGACAGAGTTCACATTTCAGAGCAATGGCAGACAACATGTGACATTAAAGCGAGTTGGGAAAAAAATGTAAAGGTATTTACATTTTTTTATTTATTTATTTATTGATAGGAGATTAGGAAGCAGAAGCTACAGGTATTTAAGAGGGGACAGTGAGGAAGGGCACATTCCGCCTCACCATCCATCTCCACCAGCAGCTGGTTCAGCGTGTTCTCCTGTTCACTCTGGCCCCCAAAATTCCCTCCGCCTCGCTTGCGGCCCACCGCATCAATCTCATCTATGAACAGGATACACGGGGCATTCTTCCGGGCCATGGCAAACATGTCCCTTACCTACAGCCAAACACAGACCAAGTCTCGAAAATGGTTTCACTCATATCCTCAAAGTAGGCAATGTGCATTAATTTGAATAGGTTTAAATGTGCCAACAAGCTAGACCCATAGCTATACATTCTTGAATTTCAAAAGGGATGGAGTCAGGTGTGTTTCGTCTGGATGTCGTGTGAACTCACCCTGGCAGGACCAACACCCACAAACATCTCCAGGAACTCCGACCCGTTGACGGTGATGAAGGGAACGTTGGCCTCTCCTGCTGTTGCCTTGGCCAGCAGGGTCTTCCCTGTGCCTGGAGGACCGGAGAGAACAGCACCCTGACAACACACAAGACACATTTCATATTCAACCAATGGGCATCAGGTACACCTGTTCAACTGCTCCTTAACCCAAATATCTAATTAGCCAGTCAAATGGAATTAAGTCAATGCATTTAGGCATGTAGACATGGTCAAGATGATCTGCTGAAGTTCAAACCAAACATCAGAATGGAGAAGAAATGGGATTTAAGTGACTTTGAACATGGCATGTTTGTTGGTGCCAGGCAGGCTGGTTTGAGTATTTCTGAAAGTGCTGATCTACTGGGATTTTCCTGCACAACCATCTCTAGGCTTTATATAGAATGGTCATGATGAGGAAGTAATTCTGTATAAGCATCTTATAAGACTGTTTAAAGCACTTTTAGAACATTATAACTAGGTAGAGACTGTGGTTCTCTCCAATGCTGGGGCCCGTTTCTTATTGTAAGGCCTGGGAATAAGTCAGCACTTTTCTCCCTACAGAGAGGGTACTGAATGCCATCATGGCTGTGCTCATTTTTACAGGCATCAGAATAGCTTACAGCTTATCTCTCTATTATATAATATTATCCCAGATCTAATGTTTATATATTTGTCTAGATAACATTCAGGCTAAGCAGGACAGGTTAACATAAGTTCTGGGGTACCTACTGGTATCAGGAAATCCATGGTCACAAGACTGATAAGATCTAGAAGATTACCTAATTTAGGAGACCTACTGATATCATGTGAGTTAGAGTCATTGGATGACAAGCAGATTCTAGAAGACCTAATATCATGTGATCTAATATCACATGTGTGATTAGATAAGGGTCTTCTGTAAGAAGCAGAAAGGGCTAGATCTATGACGTAATGCTATAAAAGCCAACAGATCTGGATATTCTGAGCACTTCTTTCAGACTGTCTTTGTAACCTCTGTGTTCTGATGTGGGAAACCCTGTCCCCAGCTTCGAGAAGGATGTCAATAACCTGAAACCATCAACTGCTACCTGACTCGAGACTTATTTTAACCAAGATGTTTTCCTGCAAATTAACCACATTTTGCAGCAGAAAAATAAAAAATATCCAGTGAGCATCAGTTCTCTGGGGGAAAATGCCTTGTACATGGCAGAGGTCACAGGAGAATGGCCAAACTAGTTCATGCTGAAAGCATGGCAACCGTAACTTAAATATCCATTAAACACACAACACATAAAATTAGACAATAGAAGATTGGAAAAACATTGCTTGGTCTAAGGAGTCTTGATTTCTGCTGCAACATTCAAATGGTAGGGTCAGAATTTGGCATAAACAACATGAAAGCATTAATGCATCCTGCCTTGTATCAACAGTGTTGGTGGTGTAATTGTGTGGGGGATATTTTCTTGGCATGAAATGTGTTGTAACGGATGTTTCTCAGCTAAATTGAATGTTTTCTATTACCAGAATAACTGAAGCATCTTATCCCTACCTTGGGAATCTTAGCTCCCAGGTCAAGGTACTGTTGAGGGTTCTTCAGGAAGTTAACAAACTCCATAATCTCCAGTTTGGCCTCTTCACAGCCTGCCACGTCCTTAAACTTTATGTTGATGTTATCTTTCATCATTTTGGCTGTTGATTCACTCATGCTGAATGGACCACCTCTTCCACCCCCAGCACCTCCTCCCATTGGTCCTCGTCGTAACGTGAAGAGTAAGAAACCAATTAACAGCAAGGTGGGTATCATGCTCATCATAAATGATCTGGAGAAAGAGGGAGAAAGTTAAAGACATGACAAACACAGTAAAACCTGTCAGTCACACAAGGTTTTTTGCAGGTCCCCATTAGGAAAAATATGACTTCCAGATTAAGGTTTAGGATAACATATATTAAAAGTGTGGTTACTTTTATGTTCAGGCATTACCAGTTAGTTTTAGGTCTATGTGAAGTTTAGGCTTAAATATCAGGGTATTTCAGTTAAAAGAAAAGAAAATTCTGAGCGATTTCAACACATAGCTGTGTTGTTAGGAATTTGAGTGCTGTCAGTAGACAGAAACTCAAAATATCTGTGTTGCCTACACCGTGTTATCGTCCTGCTGCAGATTACACTCGTTACGCTGAAACATATGCAAATAAGTTGTGATAAAATCAGCCAGTGCACATACTTCTGTTTTTCCGGTGAAGTCCATACCAGTCAATCGTCAAACTCATACAATCCATTATTCCAAAACGTATTCTTTTCACAAGAAAACTATTTGCCATGGATATTTCTATAGTTCGCAAGGGAGTTTGCAGATCAAGCTGAAGTGCAACCAGCCACAACTGTAAAATCTCCCGTAGAGATGTTCCAATAAAAATTTTTCCCTACAGATACCGATTCCGATACTTGTACTGTGTGTATCGGCCGATACCGAGTGCCGATACCAGTGTGTTAAAAAAGTAAAAGATCATACTATGCCTGCATGACTGTGATATGATTATCATTGTGGTAAGCACCGCACTTAGCAAATACATGGGGCACACGTCAAAGCTCCAAATGTCTGTGGTAAAGCCTAATTGCATGCAAGTCTTTCAGCATATATGAAATGTGTTCCTTAACTGTCTCGTATATTTTTGGTAGCACAGTTTCTGAGATCTATTTGCATGAAGAAGTTTTATGTATATAGCGCCTTTCCATAGCTCAAGGTCACTTTACATTGTACATTACAATACATTTAGACACTCAGACATAAATTACAGTCACATGGTTACATGTATTCACATTATACAAAATGCATGTTAAATATATATGTTTTTAACTGGGTCTTCTACAACCTGGCAAACAGTACCTTGGCTCTCAAAAGGCTCCATTAAACTGCGAAATCCCACATTTCTGACGACAGACGGGTTGGTCATCCAGGACAATAAACTCCAAGATTTTGTCGGTTAACTTTGTTGCTTTTTGCCTGTCTTTTGGGAAATTTATTTCGTAGTTTGAAGGCAATTTCCAGAGTTTGCTGCTGCAGTTCGTCCTTATTTTTTCCCCTTAGCTTTGGTAAATTCGTCATGCTCTTTAGCGTGACGAGTCTTAAAATGTTTGATTAAGTTGCTGGTGTTTAAATTTGCAACACTCTCGAAATGATTTGAATACGTTGCATGTCACCGTCTTATTGGTGGGTACATCCAAAGTACTAAAGTACTGCCAAACCACGGACATGATGCGCTAATGTTAACTTCTTTTAGCGAGGCGTCAGGTGATCAAGTCTTCTTCGCCCCTCTAAAACAGCAGCTGCCAGTGGCAGCACAGCATAACTGTTTTAAGAGCGGCGAAGAAGAACTGTGTCAGAGCTAACAGAGCAAACCAGTAAATAGATTCCTATTTCTAATAAATTACATGGTATCGGATCGGTGCCTGGACTCCAGTACTCGCCGATACCGATGCCAGCATTTGCGGCAGAATCGGAGTCATTTTCGATACTGGTATCGGAATCGGAACAACTCTAATCTCCCGGTTGCAAATGGGGTAGATGGTGAAAGCTCAAGCACAAATATCTCTTCATTTGGTTTCCTGCAATTTGGAAACGTACAAACTCTAACCATTTTCTCAAATTCCTCTGATCTAACTCCAAGCTCCGTCTGTAGGCTATTCCAGGTCCGGTCTGATTTTGCAGTGAGTCTCCACTGTTGCTTAATTACCTATGTGGATACGCAATAACTCTTGAACTGTTGGAGCTGTGAAGGCAAAGTAGTGGTGTCATAGCCTGGCTCCACCCTCCTACGTACTTCATATTCCTTCAGTACTACGTCTGGGTTTGCAGCATGTTCTTGGGTTTTCTCTGAACAATTTTTTACCGGTCCAATCAGCGAACAGAGGGAGTGGCTGAGAATGATGACGATGATGTCCTGCGCTAGTTTGAGTTGTAGTACTTCACGACCAAACTTAGCAATTTGTTATGGCAGATCCAATAGTTTTGAATTTCAACAAAGTACACGACTTCAAGGAAGATAAAGCTTGTCAATGGAGAGTGGCCAGACTCTCTGTACAAATGAAAGGTACATACGAGAGTCAGGTAGGACCAGGCTAGTGGTGTCAGGCTACAGCTGATCAATGTTGCTACATACAGGAGTCTATGGACATAACCACGGCAAATCGTTTTTTGTGGAAAAAACACGTTTTGGAATATTGGATTGTATGAGTTCAACAATCGACTAGAGTGGAATTCACCGGAAAAAACAGGTATGTGCACTAGCTGATTTATCACAACTAATTTCTTTCACATCTACTGCAGTCAGATTCGCTGTGCACTTGTAATGACATTTCGAACATTTTAAGAGTCCATTGCCCTGTTTCAGTGTAATGTGTGTAAATTGGAGCAGGAGGATAACACGGTGTAGGCAATACAAATTATTTGAGTTTGTTTCGCTACTGATAGCACTCCAAATTTCCTAACACAGCTGTGTTGAAATCACTCAGAATTCTCCTGAAAGATCAGGTTGAGGACAAGGGAACATGGATTTCTGGGTCAAGGATAGAAAAACAAACGTGTGTGAGAGACTTACCCATCACTCTCTGTGCTGTACACCACAGCTGCCCTATGGGACGGTTCCAAGCCCAGCTCCTGATGAGCTGCCTCCAGGTTCCTCTCCAATGTGTCCACACTCCCGATGTTGAACCAGACATAGCTCTGGGGGAAGACACGACAGCAAACACTCTACAATGAAGCATTCCAAAGTTTTATGCAACACTAACAATAAAAGCGGCCATTTCATACATTTTTGCACTGTAATAAGAAAATGTCCATAATATATTTATTAATAGTGGAATGATAGTGTTTCACAACATAAATTCACCGGAAATGAATTTGGTTGCATCCTAACATTCAGAATTTCCATTGTTCAACATGCTCCATCAGAACCACTAAGACACACAATATTTAATCCAAAAACAAAAGTAGCTGGAGGTAAGTTAAATTCTTGTAATTTCCTACAGAGTTCACTCAATTTCTTCACCAAAGGTTAATGTGAGTACAGAGTGCTCCATGGGTTTGGTGGCTCAGTGGTTTGGAAGTCTGACTTGTAGTCAGAACTGGTTGCCAGATCAATTCCCGACTTTGCCAAATGTTGTTGTGTCCTTGGGCAAGGAACTTTAAGTTGCTCAGGGGGAATGTCCCTGTTATTACTGCAAGTCTCTCTGGATAAGTGTCTGCTAAATGATGAAATTGTAAATGTAAATTAACTGCTGTTGCTGTAGTTCAGCTAACTTCCACAAGGTGAGAGCAAGTGAGGGATCTCTTCATTATTTAAATCCCTTATTTGTCCTGACATTAATATTAACCCATCAACTGATTCATCATGTAGTCATGGTCTCAGAATTACAGCTCATGTTCCAGAATGGACATTTGCCACCTACCGCATCAGCATCCGCTCCTGGCACTAGAATAACCCTCACGTAGCGTTTGTTGACGACCTCTAAACGTTCAACCTGTGAAGAGATTCGACCGTAATCAGAAATACTTATTCTAACATCACACGCAGACTGCAACAAATAGAACAATGATCAAAACAGTTAAATCTAGATACTTTAACAAAGCTGTTACATATTAAGATGGTATTGATCAGCCTGTATTTACAAGAAGACTATCCCTCAATTTCCTGAATTGATCCATTTTGTTCTCACCATTCCTCGCCCAAGGTAGTGATGCACAAAGTCCTTCCAGCTGATCTCCTTGCCAGTGTCTCTGAATTGATAATAGAGAGCAGCAGAGGATAGCCCGGCTAGTATCACTGCAAAGGCACGGAAGTCTTTCTCATCCCATGGGATGTCACCCTAGAAAAAGCAAGGGCAGAGTTAATGTTATCTGCATGTAGTTTTCGTGCGCCGTAGAGAATGGTCGCATGGACGATGGCTCCGTTCACTCTATGCAGATTTTGGCTTATTACTGTTTTTTTAGTTTTTATTTCTTCACCTCCTGCACTGTCGCTCATACAGTATGACCGACTAGCACTTTTGGATATACGTAATTCACTGGATACAGACTTTTTTTCCACTTACCGGAGTAATTGCTGCAACTGGAATATCCCGCCGTCGACGACCTGTTTACTCACACGCAGGCGTCGCAGGAAGAAGAAACGAGGGAAGCGAGCGGGGGC